>APFE031356750.1:17190-74282 GCA_000404065.3 Pinus taeda | reverse complement strand
AAAAACTAAGCCCTCTAAACAAAAAGGGTAGATGCTCATTAAGGCTTTTCAAAATCAAGATGAAAATCACTAACCAAAAACAAAATGTTCACACTTGATACATAAAAAAATTTAAAGTGTCAAAAATAAGCCCTCTAAAAAATTGTGTTGATGCTGCGTCAACATTTTTCAAAATCAGCATGAAAATCACTAACATCAAAAAAATAAATGTTCATCCTTTTTACATAAGAAGTTTTAAAGTGCCAAAAATATGTTAAAACGAAAAAGTGTATTCTGGTATCACCACTTTTCAAAATCAGGTGATTTTTTGCTACCTCAAAAAAATAGGTACTATTCAACACTGGAGAAGGTATGTTATTTTCATTTACTTTATTAATTTTTCTTCAAAACTCATAACCTTTTTACACTATGAGCTAGGTATATGACAAGAGATTATGATAAAATCCAGAAGATTTATATGTAATGCGAAATAACTAATAATTACCCTTTTTCTATGCAAAAAGAGGAGAAAACGGAAGATTGCCATCCCAAAGGGAAGAAGAAGACCAAGTTAATTGTTGTCCCTTTGACAGGGAACCACGTTCAAACAAGGCTATCTAAATTGGAGCGTAACAGCCAGAAAAAAGAAAAGGAGATATCCAATCGGCACAAAAGAACAAGAGGATAACTGAGAACTAACAATTTGGTGAATTCCTCAAGATCCTTTGATCCTAAGTGATCGCTATCTTAACAATCCTCTATATCATTGATATCTTCGCTCGGCTATTATAAAAAGGGCTAGCACTATTAGCATGGGGAGAACAATTATTGTTTTTATGAAATTCTTCTTGGTACTTGAAATTTGATCATCGACTTTCTTTGAAGAGCGATTCACTGTAACTCTATTTGATGTTTAATATATAAATTTTGTTGTCGTTCTATTGTTGATTCTGGAGTAACCTTAAGCAGTGAGTCCCTAGAGGCTAAGGGCCTGACCTTGGTGGATCACTTGCTCCTATACCATTATTTCTGATTCATGTGTGGTTTGATCTCTTCCATTTACTCTGTTCAGTAATCTAACGTGCTTTACTATTTTACATATCGGCTCTGTTATATATACTTGACGAAATAATATTATTATCTGCAATAGGAATGTTATGTTATTCATTCTAACTTTATATCGCATTGTTGTTCCTTTTGACAATTGATATAACCTTGTTGTTCCTTATAGATTGCATTCGATCACAGATTAACAGTGCTATATGTTCCTAAATCGACACTACTGTATGGTTTATTCTTAAATTGTGATTGTTGTTCCATTGTGATCACAATTGCTGTTACTTTATAGCTGTGAATCATACTTATTGTATCGAAGCTAAGATTACTGTTCCTTTTAATGTTAAGTGTGTCGCATGTTTAATCTGGTTTGTTGTACATTCATATTTGATCTAAGTTGTTGTTCTATATTTTATTTCTGTTAGTCTATTGTTCCATTTTTGTTTGTTGTTCAATTCAAAGGTTGTTACTTAAATCTTGTAGGTTATAATTATTGTTGCATCCATTTTTGTAGGTTAAGGTTTTGCTGTTCAATCCTGTTTATAAAGATAGTTGTTGTTCTATTTCTTGTCATTTGAAGTTATCATCGCTTTGGTGTGCGGAAGGTTTGAAAATGTAGTGAACATCGACATAAGCTATCTAGTTCCCAGATTAATCATCCTTTCTTTGAATGCTTTTTGATTGCATCAATTTACAGAGGGAAGAGTTACCATTACTGTACCCTTGACTGATAAATTGTTGTAGCTTTCTGAACACATGATTTGAGTCTTAGGTTTCTTTTTGCAAGTATATTTTATTCCAAGCATCCGTTTACTCTTGTATTTAGAGCACTATACTACTAGCATTACTCTGATAAATGATCGCCTCAAACTGAGTACACTCTTTGAGATAACAAATCACTCTTGGATTGACAATTAATGTAGAGTAAATAGAGGAGAAAATGACCCTTTTTACTACTCGAAATTTTGGCACTGTTGCCAGGGAAGAGTGTAGCCATTTGTTTCTTTTCCAGAGTAGTGTAAGAACCTACTAGGAGAGAATTGGGTTTTAAAAATGGAAGGTGAGAAACTGCATACTGAACATGTAATAGCCCTGCTCCCCTACCCGCTTTCCTGCAGATTTGTTGCTGTTTTTTTGGGTAGAAATTAGCATTTGATTTGTGTGCATGACTAAGTAGAAAAAGCCTGAAAAGAATCCTAAACCTCTACCCAAGGCTGATAAAGCTAAGGAGCCGGTGACCCTTGGCCGATCAATCTTTATAGATGAAATCCTTAAGAAAGCAAAATCTCAGCCTTTAGTAGGACCTAGAAAAGTTGCTTCTAGACAACCTACTAGTTCCCTTCAGGCCATAGGATCACCATCTATAGCCTTTGCTGAGGTGCATAGTCACATTGAAGAGCAATATTTTCAAGAAATTGAGAATTCCAGTCGAAAATCATTGCAAGAAGAGAATCTTAGAAACCTTTGTGAAGGGAGAGGAGAAACCGAGGAAGCTGAAGAACCAAGATCTCCTCTTAGGATAATTCCACCATTAAGCAGCCCAAATAAAGGAAGTGCTGCAAAAATAATCTATAACGAAGTTGAAGAACCTCAAGAACCAAAATCCCCTCAGATATTAGGAAGTCTCATCATCCCAGATAAAGAAAGTGTTGTTAAGGCCATTCTTGTAGAAGCCATTCCCCCTCGTCAGCCTAGGAATACCCTCCTAGACATCCCAGAAGATTATTGGCATATATTTGACCAAATGGCCCAAAACCAGCCAAACACCCAAACTTCTACACTACAATATCCCATTGTGGACACTGCAGCTAATGCTCCTATGAAAGGAATTCCTTTCCAGCATATCCCTATATTTCAAGGCCTTACATCAAAAGATTCGGATGCATTCTTATTTGAATTTGATGTGATGTGTAGAGGTTATGACTATACCACCGATCCTCAGAGACTGAAATTATTTCCCTTTACATTAAAAGGGGCTGCTAAGATGGTTTATGGGGTTGGGTAGTGGTGTTATAAACAACTGGGATCAAATGAAAGAGTCATTTCTAAAAAATATCAAGATTATTGCAGGTCTAGAGAGTTAAAAGATGAAATATTTCAGACGGTAGCTAGACCAAATGAAACATTAGAAGAATATATTGAACATTTTCAATATAATCTTCAAAGATCTCCTTATGCATCATTAACCTTACCTGATAATGTATTAAAAACAACATTAATTAGAGGAATGAAGGAATAACGGATTGAAACACTAAATATTACGGGGAAAGGAGATATTTATCAGGAAAATTTTGTTGACATTATTAATTTATGTGTCAAGAGTTCAAGAGGCAGCACAAGACTAAAACCTGCAGAACATGATAGGTTTGCAAGAGATAACAAAATTTCTGCAAAAGGAGTAAATCGCACAGAAATTGGAAATTTATTAGAAAATTTCAAAACCGACATATTGGGGACTCTGACAACACAACTTGATATTATGTAGGCCAAGCAGAAACAAGCAGAGGTAGAACAAAATTTGGCAATCTTCTGTCCCAGATGTAGAAAGAAACACAACCACAAAGAGTGTCCCTTAGATGCGGTTCAAGTTTGAGCCATTTGTATAAAAGACCATTCAACAGATAGCTGTCCCTCACTTCCTAGATTGAAAGTAGTCTACAAGGAAGCAAAAGAAGAACCAAAACCGGTGTAGCTATTTAATCAGCACCGTCAATGGAAGCCGCGACAATCAGGTATGTTCTTTGATTCAGCTTCTTATTTTCAGCCTCCATAATATCATGCTCAACAATATAATACTATGTGGCAAAATCAACCTCCATTCTCAAATTGGTCACAACAACCATTTCCTTCATCATCACCATGGCCGAATCAAGCAAGTCAACCCAATTGGCCAAATTTTCCCTATGCCCAACCATATTGGCAAAACAATGTATATCCAGCACAATGGTCCCCTCCTACTTCACAGAGTCAAGACTGGTAGATGAACTGGCAAAGAATGATGAATCAGCCAGTAGAAACCATTCCGCTCCCAAAATCTACATTGCCAGCATTACAACAAAACCCCTAGTCTAACTTAAGATCGCAAATCCCAGCCCAACCCAACCCTAATCCGAATAAAAGACTAATCTAATCCATTCAAATAATTGAAACACCAGAGATAGAAATTGATCTAAGGGAGTGTAATGACCTTCAATTAAGATCTGGGCACATCATAGAAATAGAGGGAGATAAAACTGCTCAAGTTGAAAATCAGTTACCTATAGAACAACCATTGCAAGAAGAGGATGTGATCAAACAACAAACTCGTGATCAAGTAATCACATCTTCTCCTCCATTCCCAGAACGATTAATTATACCTCAACCTATACAACATATTGATTTTGACATTCTGGGAGAACTTAGAAATATGTACATAAAAATCCTGCTCCTCCAAGCCATCCAAGATATGCCAATATATGCAAAAACCATCAAAGAGATATGTATAAAAAAACCAAGGAGGAGAATAAAAAATAACCCAACAGTCCAAGTAGTTGGCACCTTATCCGACCTATTATTAGGAAAAGAAACACCCGTTAAATATGAAGACCCAGAAAATCCAATAGTAACAGTACAAATCAATGGGCAAACTTTTGCAAATGCCTTAGTTGATTTAGGGGATGCAATTAATATTCTAAAAGCCGCCACTTGTCAAAAACTAGGCATTACATTAGTAGAACCAACTTCCACTTTATTAGAACTGGCTGACCGATCTGTGGTTAGGCCAGAAGGCACACTACATGATGTCATGGTATCCGTTGATTCCTGGGAGTATCCTGCCAACTTTCTGATAATAAACCACAAAAACCAACTTGATGGACATCCATTGATTTTAGGTAGACCTTGGCTTGCAACTGCTGAAGCTTACATTGGCTGTTGACAAGGCAGTATGACCATAACTTGAGGGGCTAATATCAAGAATCTAGCCTTGTATCCCCCAGCCCAGCCAAGTGCCACAATAATGAAAAGCAACAAACATCCTGTGTTATACCTCACTGAAAATATGAGATCCCCATTAAACATAGAAGATGCCCTCGATTTCAAAGATAAAACAAAGGATGATGTCATTAACAACTTCCTTATCCAGATTAAATCTAGATCCCACATACAATGTCATATGATACAAGCAACATTTGATAATGAATTAAAAGAAGGTCCTCTCAAAGACACTCACGATCAAACAATACCTACTACCTCTGTATCAAATAGCAAAACTGTAGAAATTGAGCTAGGAAAAACTTTAAACATTAATGGCAACCTGACTCCAGAACAAGAAGAGAAGCTAATCCAGCTACTGAGAAAATACAAAGAAGCATTTGCATCGGATTATCCTGACATGAAAGGAATCGATCCCCAGTTATGTACACACCACATTTACATAGAAAAGGATGCAAGAACTATTTGCCAACCACAAAGGAGACTTAACTCTCATCTAAAAGACATTGTAAAAGCTGAACTTCAAAAACTTTAGATGTGAACTTTATTTACCCGATCTCCAATAGCAAATGGGTCTCTCCGCTTGTAGTGGTGCCAAAGAAGAATGGAAAATGGAGGATTTGTGTAGATTATAGAGAGCTAAATAAAGCAACACAAAAAGACCACTTTCCCCTTCCATTCATTGACCAGGTATTAGATACGTTAGCAAGAAAGAAATTCTTTTCTTTCTTGGATGGTTTTAGTGGATACAATCAGATTCAGATTGCCCCTGAAGATCAAGACAAAACTACTTTTACCTGTCCTTATGGAACATTTGCCTACAGAGTTTTACCATTTGGCCTATGCAATGCCCCTGCCACGTTTCAAATGGCTATCCTCAGCATCTTTTCAGATTTAATAAATGAAGGGCTCAAAGTATAAATGGATGATTTTACACCATACGGAGATGATTTTGACCCAGCATTGGACACACTAGAAAACGTGTTGTAGCGATGCATTGCCACCAGGCTCTGTCTAAGCCATGAAAAATGCTATATGATGATGACTGAAGGACTTATTCTAGGCCATTATATTTCAACAGCTGGAATACAGGTAGATCCAGCCAAAATTGAAATAATCTTGTTAATACCTACTCCTACCACTTAGACAGAGGTACGTAGTTTTCTTGGATTTTCTGGTTATTATAGAAGATTTATAGAACATTTTTCTTATATTGCTGCACCTTTATATGCATTGACGAGGAATGTTGCCTTTATTTGGACATGAAAATGTGATTGCGCTTTTAAGTATCTAAAAAAGCTTGTGTCAACAGCCCTAGTACTCCGAGGACCAAATTGGGACCTGCCATTTCAAATTTCATCAGATGCTTTAGACACAACTATTGGAGCAGTCCTTGGGCAGGAAGAAGATAAAAAACCATATGCAATTTATTATATTAGCAAAAACTTGTCTCTTGCCAAATTGAACTATACTGTGTCTGAAAAGGAATTTTTTGCTGTAATACATGCCGTTAATAAATTTAGGCATTATATCACTGGATATCCTATTATTTTACATACAAATCACTCATCCATAAAATATTTAGCTAATAAACCAATCACAAATGGTAGAGTAACCAGGTGAAAATAACAACACTTGCGTTTTCTGCTGTTCCTTTTTGAAAAGACAACATTTTCACATTGTTTTGCTTGCGCTTGTTTTCTTTGCTGATGTTCTTCTTAATGCACAACAATTTCGAGCATTTTTTTTCTTTTTGCTTGCGATTTTGTGCACAGTAGTTGTTTTATCTTTTTCTTCTTTGTGTGTTTTATCATTTCAATCACTTCTGAAACACAACTATACACCTATGCAATGAATATAATAACTAGAGGATACTAAAATCAACAAATTACACAAAAGTTGTTATATTTACAAGAAATTGCTCTGAATTGATAAGAGAAAAGAGTGAAGGACACAACTATTGATCATCTTGTTGTCACTATTCTACAAATACCAATACGATTGGTTATTTTTATCATGATGGTTCCTTCTAAATTCCCATTATCCTCTTTGATCATTATTAAGGAATAAGAACAATGAGAAGTTAAGACTTCTTCCACCATCCCTACTCTTAAGGAGTGCTGAACCACCCTTTGTGTATAAATAGGAAAAGTATTTTATAAAAGAAAAAATAAAAAAAAGGAAAATGTTTTATAATTTGCTAACATGGTTTGTCAAATGAAGTATACGGGGTTTCATTGAGAGCGAGCCTACCATGATCATAAGGAAGAAAGTGAAGTGGAATTCCCACTATGGCCACCGCACCAAGGATATGATCCAAAAGGCACATCAGAAAAAATAAAAAGTCCTTGGAACAGGAGGTCTCATCACGAGCTAGCCTGCCCACCTTTCACTCCTTCCTAGTGAATGGCATTATGATTTATCTGGTTACCACGCCAGCATAATGGCCTCCATTTTAACATTCCATAGCACTTTCCTAAGCATACACAAAGGATCATGGTTCCATGGGTGAAATAAACAACTCTGTCAAGGTTATGGACACCTGTGAACAACAGAGCTTTGTTGATGGTATTGAAGTCACATTCTTTATACACCAATAGTAGTTATGAATCCATTTTTCTACCTTTCTAATGGGTCAAATAATATTATGAACATAATTTCTCCGAACCTTTAATACATGAAATCTATTACAATCAATCATGACGAAAAAAGTTGATAATGATTGCATCGAACTTTTTGTGCACGTCAGCTCTCCTATCCTCCAAATCTCGCATCATATCATGACATTATCTTATTTATTAAGTGATTCTATTATATACCTCAATTTTGGCAATCTGCTCATTCTTATAAACATGGCATCTCGATATACGTTTTTCCTTTCTGACACTGTATAATGTCAGTCCAATACGCCGCTTCCTCATTTGAAGGTCGAGGATGGCCTATCACATTGTAGGGGGGGAGCAGGTGACCTCATAATTCACTGGCATATGTGTCAATTTATCATTCAGAGAATTTTTACTTGTGAATAACAAGGCTTAATAGTATATTGTTTTCCAATTTGCATGGCTTGCTATTTCAAAGTTATTTCTGTGTTATGCTCTGCAACAATTAGCAGTAATTTGAAATTTGAACAAGCTTGTTGTTTTGTCATTTTCCCTGTGGTTGCTAACAGCTTGAACAACCTGCTGTTCCATTGCCGTCTCTGTGTTTTTACAATGTGCTAAGCATGTGAGGAAGATCAATTCGTAGAGAATCACAAGTGTTGACAGTCTCTGATGCCGCACAAGAAATCCTAACAAGGGCAGGATGGATAGTTTATCTCAATCATTGCGACAATCCAACGAGACCGTGGCAATTGAAATTTTGCAGAACCTGCAAGAACATCACTCCATGGTAAGAGGGAGACACATAGCAGTCACCGATGACATAATTGCAGAGGTTTCAAGACTGCCAATCACTGGATCTGTGTGGACTCTGAAGAAGGTAATACTGTGAGATGCCATAAAAATCTTCCAAGATGAGGGTCAGAACTTGACTCAAAGTGGAAAGGGAGTTCTACTAGCAGCCTTGGGAGAACCGTGGGCAGAATTGGCAAAGATTATCCAGAATTACATCACCTGTGAAGGCAGAAAAGATGTGGTAAGACCACACCACCTTAAGCTTTTAGCTGTATTAAAACAAAAATGCACTATGAATTTTCCTACGTTTTTAAATTCTTTATTACGTGATGTTGCCCGAAGCATGAAGAAATCTCGCCACATAGAATTGGTAGTAAGTCACCATGGGTTGATATGATTGATAGTTAGCTACAATCTTGCTCAACAACAGAGCAGTTGGGAAGAACTAATTTTTACAATAGACGGGGGATTGGCTTTGCCAGCCCCCAAACGAAGGCATACTGCAAGTACATCAAATAGACCTTTGAAATGAAGGAAATCCGTTAGATTGGCATGGATCAGAGGGAGGCTAGAAAATTCCCAAGGGAACACCAGTCAACTGGTGGAGATAGATGATTCAGGGGATGAGCAACCCTCGTAATTGGAAGGAGGAGAGAACGAAAGAGAATTGAATGATGAGGGAGAAACAGAGGAAGAGACTAAGCAATCTGGTTAGGTGGAAGAAAAAGAAGAGCAACGTGAGGAAAGCCTGTTGCAAAATCCACTGTGAGAAGATGAATTGGCTCAGATTCTAGCCAATATGGGAGAATATACTCAACCTCTCAGCTCGCTAAACCTCCACACTGAAGAACAACCACAGGAGCACTCTGTTCATGATAAGAGTGCATCCAAAGAATTATGTGACGAGGAAGAAGAAGAAGAGAATCACTCTGGCCATGATGAAAGTGCATCTGGAGAGAAAAAAGATGAGGATGAAGAAGAGGAACAATTTGCTCCAAGTTAGAATACACCGGAAGAATTTTAGGAAGAATAAGGGGGGAAGAAGGAGTTACCTAGGAAATTGCAGAACAAGCTAGGGTTTTTACCCCTGAACAACCTGATCAACAGAATAATGAGGAAGCACCCCAATAGGAAAATCAAGAAATTGGTCAAGGAGAAATTCCAGGCCCAAGGGAGCGAATGGCTGTTCCTTCTAATAAAATGGAAGAAATCAAAAGATTACGAAAGGAATAACAAAGACTGCTTAAAGTAATAGCGTGACTTCGACAAAAAATCAAGATTCTGAAGATGGGGAAGAAAGCAAAAAGAATCCCAGTGGTAAAGAATGCAACCACTCCGGTGAAACCACTTAGGAAAAAGGTTAAGAGGACTCAGGTCCAGCCTGCTGTTCAAAATCAAAAGAAACAACATTCAACTGTTACCCATGTCGAAATACAAACAGACAACATAACGACTTGTGACAAAGAAATTGAGATAGAGGCACAATACTCTGAGGAAATTCGAACCATAACTATGGAACGATGCAATAATAAGATTCAAGTGAACCTCCCTCTTACAACTACTATGTGGGATAGTGACCCAAGGACAGTAACTCTGCGAGAGGGCTTGATGCAAACCCAACAAGCAGTAAAAAAACTTACAAAACAAACTGTCTCTCGAGAAAAGTATGAAGAATTACAATAGTAGCTAAGGGATGTCAATTTATTCGAAAGTCAGGCTTTTGAAGGATGGCGAAAGGAATAAGAAAGAGTTACAAAGGTAACTCATAGGCTAGATGTAGTCATCAAACAAATGGATAACTTATGCTCTTTGTATACTAACGTCCTAGCATGTAGAGCACCTGCTAAGAATTATGCTTTGTTTTTAATGGAAAGATATTTGCAATTGAAAATTAAAGCTGTCAAAGCAGGAGCCCCTATAGAAATAAACACTATTTATGACTTCATCTATAGAAATAAACACTATTGATGACTTCATAAATTGTTGTAAGCACCATGGGGTGAAGGTTCAGAGATTATTATGTGAATTCTATTTGCACAACCTTATGTTAGATCAAGAAATAGAGCAGAATCCCAACCCTTTCATTGGGGATGTCCAACTGCAGGCATTTATTTAATTTGGAGTTAATCAAATAAAATGGTTTAAAGCCTATAATGCCTTCCAAAGACAAGGAAATGGATTAGACTTATGGGTGAGAGCTGAGCCTAGAGATCCATTGAAGTTATGGAATAAACATAGGAACCTAATTAGGACTCTGGGCGTGATTGAAGCATTAGGACCTATTCATATAGCAATCAATCACCGAGAGTTAGAATACTGCTTTACCATCAAAGACCTTGCCATTGCAACTGCTAAATTTCGATATCAGACTTGTAATCCGAATATCCAACACCAGGAACCGTTTAACTATGAGAACTTTAAGTTAGCTACTAATCGCTTGGGGCTCTATGGTGATCTTATTTTGAGGGAAGGGCCATCTTGGATAGGTTGTAGGTTCTAAAGTCCGGTCATTTGGCATCCTACACCAGGATACCAAGCCTTATATGAAATGCCTGAGGGCCAGACAGGACATCTCTTTGAGCACCTAGCTAGGCATCATGGCTGTAGACCTCCTCATGAGATCCTGTCCCCAACCTACTCCCTCACCACCTTGCATGTCAACTACAATGTTTTCATGAGGCCATGAAAAAGCGTAAGCAGGGGGGTGTGTTGAGCACTGGAGAAGGTATGATATTTTATTTACTTTGTTATCTTTTCTTCAAAACTCATAACATTTTTACATCATGAGCTAGGTATATGACAAGAGATTATGATAAAATCCAAAAGATTTATATGTAATGTGAAATAACTATAATTCCTTTTTCTATGCAGAAAGAGGAGAAAACGGAAGACTACCATCCCAAAGGGAAGAACAAGAGCAAATTAACTGTTGTCCCTTTAACAGGGAACCGTGTTCAAACAAGGTGATCCAAATTGGAGCGTAACAGCCAAAGAAAGGAAAAAGAGATCTCCAATCGGCGCAAAAGAACAAGAGGATAACTGAGAACTAACATTTTGGCGAATCCCTGAAGATCCTTTGATCCTGAGGGATCGTTATCTTAATAATCCTCTATATCATTGATATCTCTGCTTGGTTGTTATAAAAAGGGGTAGCACTGTTAGCATGGGGAGAACAATTGTTATTTTTATGAAATTCTTCTTGGTACTTGAACTTTGATCATTGACTCTCTTTGAAGAGCGATTCCCTGTAACTCTGTTTGATGTTTAATATATAAATCTTGTTGTCGTTCTATCGTTGATTCTGGAGTAACCTTAAGCAATGAGTCCCTGGAGGCTAAGGGCCCAGCCCTAATGGATCACTTGCTCATGTACCATTATTTCTGATTCATGTGTGGTTTGATCTCTTCCATTTACTCGTTCAGTAATCTGACGTGCTTTACTGTTTTACATATTGGCTCTGTTATATATACTTGACGAAATAGTATTATTATCTGCAACAGGAATGCTATGTTATTCATTCTAACTTTATATCACATTGTTGTTCCTTTTGACAATTGATATAACATTATTGTTCCTTACAGATTGCCATTCGATCACAGATTAACAATGTTGTATGTTCCTAAATCAGTACTACTGTATGGTTTATTCTTCAATCGTGATTGATGTTCATTCAGGATTGTTGTTCCATTATGATCGCAATTGCTGTTACTTTATAGCTTTGAGTCATATTTATTGTATCGAAGCTTAGATTATTGTTCCTTTTAATGTTAAGTGTGTCACGTGTTTAATCTAGTTTGTTGTACATTCATATTTGATCTAAGTTGTTGTTCTATATTTTATTTCTATTAGTCCGTTGTTCCATTTCTGTTTGCTGTTCAATTCAAAGGCTGTTACTTAAATCCTGTAGGTTATAATTATTGTTGCATTAATTTCCGTAGGTTAAGGTTTTGTTGTTCAATCTTGTTTATAAAAATAGTTGTTGTTCCATTTTTTGACATTTGAAGTTATCATCGCTTTGGTGTGCGGAAGGTATGAAACTGTAGTGAACATCGACATATGTTGTCTAATTCCCAGATTAATGATCCTTTCTTTGAGTGCTTTTTGATTGCATCAATTTATAGAGGGAAGAGTTACCATTACTGTAACCTTGACTGATAAATTGTTGTAGCTTTCTAAACACATGATTTGAGTCTTAGGTTTCTTTTTGCAAGTAGATTTTATTCCAAGCATCTGTTTACTCTTGTATTTAGAGCACTATACTACTAGCATTACTCTGACAAATGACTGCCTCAAACTGAGTACACTCTTTGAGATAACAAATCGTTCCTGGATTGACAATTAATGTAGGGTAAATAGAGGTGAAAAGACCCTTTTTATTGCTCGACAGGTACCAGTTCACTTTCTCATTTGATTGGTAACTATGTTGGAATATTACCACTCACAACTATAAATATGGAAGTGTTGTTTCTCCCATCCTTCCACAACCTATAAGGTTGACACCACAACAATTGGAGGAAAAAATAACCAAAGGGATTAGTTACAGTTGTGATACAAAATACACTAAAGTTCATAAGTGTGCTAAAAAGAAATTAATTTACATAGGTTGGGAAGAGGAGGAAGAAAAGGAATAAGAAAAATGTGAAAAGAAGAAGATATACACTAGGAACCAACCCCAGAGAAAGAAGAAATGAATCTGACCATATCTTGTAATGCATTGATAAGAATTACCACCCATCAAACTCTCATGATAGAAGGACATATCAAGAAGAAGAAGGTAATAGCGTTGATTGATTTGGGTAGTACCCATAGTTTTATTCATTGTAAGATAGGCAAGGAATTGAATTGCTTCCTATATCTAGCACTAGAGTGTCAAGTAATGGTTGCAAATGGAGGAACCATAAATCTCTCTAGAAAATGCCATAATATCAAGCTATCCATGGGAGAATGTGTATTGAATATTCCAATGGGTAGTCCTAATGTTGTGCTAGGAGTCTAATGGTTACAATAGCCTTTGATTTTCAAGAACTTTTCTTGAAATTTTTTTGGGAAAGAAAGGAAGTTGAATTAAGGGGTATCATAGGGAAACCATGAAAGATAATCAACTGTAATGGCATGACAAAGATTCTAAATAAATAGCAATGGGGCATAATTGCACAATTATGTTCACTAGAGGTTCAAACAACGAAATCATCATTTTCTCCAGATCTCCAAAAAGTCTTGGATAATCATTCTAAGGTTCAAGCAGTGGAAGAACACATCGAGAATCAACAACAAGTTCTCCAACTATTAAAGGATAACCTCACTTAATGCATAATCGAATGAAACAATAGGAAGATCAACATTGCAGCGAAAGCAATTTTCATGTAAGTGACTGGGTATTTTTACGGCTACAACCTTAGAAACAAATGTCCCTCAAGCAAGATAAGAAGGATGATAAATTATCACTAAAGCAATATGGTCCTTACAAGGTGTTGCAAAATATTGGTATTATGGCATACAAATTGGAGCTTCTTGCATCTTCCCAAGTGCACCTAATTCTCCGTCCTTCATGCTTAAAGAAGGTTATAGGTGATAAGCTCCTAGTTCAAAAAATATTGTTGGAACTTGACGAGGAAGGAAAAATCACATTAGAACCTGAAGAAGACACGAAATAACTATGAAATCTATGAAATCGACCAATTTCAGAGTATCTTATGAAGTGGGATAAATTTCCCACTAAAGATTCCACATGGCAGGTTGAGAATTTTATACAAAAGCATCCAGAACTATTCAAGAATTGAGGACATTAGTTTTTTGGAGGGGCATGTTAGGTCCCTATACTACTAGTGTATCCCTTTATTGTTATTAGTGCAACCCCTTATTGTATTGTTGTGCCCATCTAGTCCCCATATTGTTATTATTGTGCACCATAGAAGCCCACTATTGCTATTGTTATGCCCTTACAATATTATTTTTATGTAGGCTATGATTATATTGTGACCTCTTGGAATCCTATCAATATAAAGAAGGTCTTGTCATTTGTATCATCCAATAATTGTTCATTTATATAATGTACATGAGGTTTCCCCCTTGAAGAGGATAAATTTTAAGTCATTGATCTATCTATTTGTGAGCTGGTTGCATAACAAAAGGATTCATAATCAAGTTATGACTATAACCAAAACCCATATCGAAACCATCTTCTATTTCAAAATCGTGATCAAAGGTTAATTGTTCATCATCGTACACATTGTAAATAAGAAGTTTGGGACAATTAACATAAATATTATGTGGACTGATATTACAACTTCTTGAAAACACTATCACATACCAATTCGTTTGTTTGAGAAATGTCTTCCAGAGTTGATATTTGATCTACATAATCACGAATGGATGAGGTTGATGTTGTGATAGACATAATTTCCTCCTCAACCTACCTCACTTCACAAAATGTATCAATATAATGATCATTGAAATCAAATAAATAAGAACCGAAGTTGAGATTAGTGATTAAATCATTAGCTTCCTTAAGATTATGTTTGCAATTAGAATGATATATGATGCTATGTTCATTGAAAGATTCATAGGATAAACACTTTTCAGTATAATTATAAGATTCATCTTGCTGACATTCAACTTCATTATGAGTACAAGATTCACTTTATTGAAATACTAGATTAGATCTATTACAAATCTCATTTGAATGGAAAAAACCTTCCACGAGTGAGTTAGAGGAATATATGATTTTATAATGTTCATAGAAAATTGTGTGAAAATTCTTTAAAGATGAAATACCACTAGGAGGAATCCTCTTGTACCATTATCATGCATTATCCTCTAAGGACATCATAAGTAGTTTCATGAGTATGTACTCATGATAAACCCTAATCTTCGGAATGCCATTGTGGAACTCTATGAGGTGTTGAATATGATCATCATCATCATCTTTGCGAAATTGGGGTGAGTAAGCACCCCACACATCTGTCTCAAGCATTTTATTTAAAAACCTGAGATATCATAAAAATTAAGTGGAGCAAATCATTTATAAATAAAATAAGATTAAAAAACTATCTAAACAATCAAGGAGTCACTAGGTGAACAAAAAAACAAAGAAATATATACTTGAAGATATTTAAGGCACTTGCAGATGTGACCCTATTAACCAACAGGTTACAAACTTAACCAATCAATCTAATTACCAGGAAAATTAAATCTTGACAATTTTCTCCCTAACAATGGTGCTAGAAGAATGTGGGTTCTCAGATTGTATTGGTAACTAAGAATGTACAAAGAAGATATTCGCTGAGGATTATAAGAATCCCCCCGCTTCATGTGATAAGGGCTAGCCTCCCTTCATCTTAGGGAGTATTCCATGTGATTGATGTAATTTAAATATATTTTCTAATGAAACAAATAATTATGGCTAGGTAATGATATGAGGATGTTTTTTAAATAAAATAAGGTTTTAGGGAGAGAAGGGTGGTAGGAACACACAACATCAAACTTATTAAATAAAACATCATTTATGACAAAATGAATTTAAATAACATATCATAATTCACACATGATGAGAACTAATGAGAATTATAATTTAAAAATAAAAGGGAAAGAAGGAGATCCAAACAAACTGGCTTAAATGCATCTAATTAGAATATGTAGTTAAAACAATGTGATATCAAGTATCAATATTAATCTATCCTACACAAACAATTAGAATATATGTTTTAGTTATTTCTCAATAATAAATATTGAAGAAAAGCTAAGTCATATTTTTGTGTGAAAGATTGAAGAACATGGTCAAGTCAAAATATTTCTAATGAGTCAAAATATCTCTCATTAGTCACATGTGTTAGTGAAATAAATACCATAGGAAACAATAATAAAATAAAAGAGAAATGAAAAGGAAAATTGGTTCTTATGGCATTCAAATTCAGTATTAAGTAGCCCTAGATAACATGTATCATTAAAATTTCGGCCTACAAGAAATAAACTCAAATTTGATCCAAAACCCTTAAATATCAAGTATTCAAAGACATTTAAATCAATTTATGCATTCAATATTGTTGTATAATCAAGTTAAATTAGCAATCTTGAATGATTCTACCAGCAATTATAGAATTTAAACAAAGAAGAACTCATGAAAGGAAATGAAATGAAATGAAATAAATCATGATATTATTAAGGAAACCTCACAGTCACAATGAGAAGAGTCACTACAACAAGTGCATTATCGATGTAAGAAAGAAACCTTCATCTCCAACCCGCCATCTTCTTAATCTGTGTCCTTTTGAACCCCTCAAATGAATGTTTACATCATTTAGTCACAATGAGAAGAGTCACTACAACAAGTGCATTATGGATGTAAGAAAGAAGTCTTCATCTCCAACCAACCATCTTCTTAATTTATCTCCTTTTGAACCCCTCAAATGAATGTTTACATTATTTTTTATATTGCTGAGAGTTAGTTTCCCGTTTAGTTCTTATAACTACTTTAAATAAAATTACAATAGTAACAATAATTTTTCTAAATAAAATATATATTCCATCTTTTCATTACCTTTTTTCTGATCTTTTTCCGAAAATCTTTTAAAATACTTTCATTAATTCCTTGCATAAAAAAATAATTCAAACATAAATGAAATCACAACCAAATAAGCCCTTGTCCCTCTATAAATTTGTGATAAAAAATTCAATCACATATAGTATATTTTGTAATTTTATATAACATTTCTATCAAAACTGAATTATATATATATATATATATTATACTTTGAATAACATATATATATTTAAACTTTATAAACCTTAACACGCATATTCAAACTTAATAAAATTTTAAAACCCAATTTGATGCCTTTTGGGTGTGCTCGTGGAGAGAGAAATTATGAGGCAACTATGGCTCGACCAATCTCAACCATCGAGACATTTTAATCGAGTAATCACTGTTCATGTCAGGTGAGAATAAACTCGATGATTTGTTTAAGTTGGGGGCTTAAGTCACGGGATGGTGTATTAAAAGGGATTATTAAAAATGTTTTAGGATCATATAAGGAATTTCACATTGCTAATTGTATGAGGTGGGTTAGGAATTTATAAAATTATTTAATATTTATCTGTTTTTTTTTTATTTTAGTTAATTATTATTATTTTTAATTAATTTACATTGTTTTGTTTATTAATTTTTTTTAATTAGTTTAGTTTAGTTTATAGTATATTTAGTTCCATATATAATTTACTTAATTTATATTATTAAATTAAATTAAAATTATTATATTATATTTTTATTTTTTTAAAATTAGGTTAATAATTTATATTTTGATTAGTTAATTTAATTATAATTAATTTTGATTTGATTTTTAATTTATTTATTATTAATTTTTATTTTTAGATTATTAAAATAATAATTATAACTTATAGCTATAATTTGTTATATAAATATTAATTTAAGATTAAGATTTCAAAATTTTCATTTAATGTAATAATAATCTTTATAAGCTATAGTGACTAATATAACAACAATTTTAATGCAGGGCAAAACATAAATATATTGTCATGAAGATTCGAGCATGTGGTTTTGATCATAGTAATACAAAAAAATCATATTCTGAGGGAATTGTAAGGCTAACCCAATAGAAAGAGCCAAGTTCTAATTGGGGTTAGATTTGGCAACAACATAGATAGAATAATTTAGAAAAGTAGGAGGAAGTCTTTTCCCATAAAGGAGAAACCATAGGTCCTCTTGACAAGTACATAGCAAGAAAATAAACAAAAATATTGGGGGATCCAAGAGTAGAGAGACATTGTGCCTACAAAAGGAGATACCTTAAGATACGAGCTTCACCCAACTAGTTTTCTAGAGGGTCTTCTTGGACCACTGGGTAAGGCTTGTAGTATTCTACATCATTAAAAAGGAGGTGCCCCATGGAAGCTAACTAACTGGATGAAGATGGTTGCGATGATTTCTATGAGAAAGGAAAGACACCATGGCTAACTTGGCCACTCTTATTACTGGAGGGGCCTAAGCTAGTTGGAGGATCCTTCAATTCACTTTGGGTCTACAAACACCTTGGTGAAGAGATGTGAAACTTGTCATGTTGGGTATTAGTTTGAGCTAGAGAGATCGAAGGGGAGTTATCCACTATGTTCGTTGAAGGAGAAATAGAGCCCTGGAGCTGCATGCCGAGGAGGTTTCCAGTTTGGTGGTAGGCATCTTTCATATGGTGCAGGCACAATCCCATGTCAAGCACATTTCCCTCCAATAGCACATTGATGTCCTCCTAGTCTCTAAAGTGGTAACCGAGGATATTTTGTAGTGCCTAGTGGTGGTCTTTCGTGACTCTAAGCTATTGAGCCTCCACAACCATTCTATGGTAGCGACGAGGGATGCCACAGTGGTAGTGCTCATCATCCTGTCCATGCCAAGGTGAGAGGGGGGACCTTCCCCTTCCTTGGCCTCCTTTGTGTGCGAGACCTCGTTCTTGCACCATAAATGCTTTGAATTCAATCGCAATTCCCATCATCTTAGTTGCTACGCTGCCTTCGAGTTGTTGCAAAGATGAATTGCAAATTCGCCCACACCCAAACATTGTACCTTGGAGTTCCTCTTGCTAGGAAGTAGAGTGAGTGCACTAACTCATCACAAGCCATAATGTTGGAAGAGGGTGGGTTTTCCACAACCTCCATTTTCCAAACTTGATAAGTTACGAAAGGAATTGCAATGGTGCTGTCAAAATCCCAAGACATATGAGATGTGGGGGTTATTCATGAGGGCAGTTATTGCCTAGGATATGTTGACCAACACAATAAAGCTATACAATAAAACCTAAAACATAAAATTATGAAACCTAATAACTTAAGTTATAAAAAATTAATGTTATAAACTAAAGTTATGGAAGAGATTGTTATGCTGAGAGTTATTGGTGTGAAACTAAACATAGTGATCCACAATCAAGCAGTAGATAGTTTCTTTAACCATATGCAACAAGAAAGAGGAATGTAAACGACAAAGCATGAAGACATTACATAATTCATTACATCCAAATCTACTTATCAATGCAGAATTACAAGTGACACAAATCATATTTTGTAAATTTTGAATTTAAACATGGTTTAAACACATGCAAGGAATTTATCATCTGAAACTCTATTAACCACTTTCAATAAGAGGACTCCTATAAGCTTAATTAAAAAAAAGATATTTACTGTATAAAAAACGTTTTTTAACAATGTTATAATTGAAAACATATATATAGAACTAGGTAGGTTCTCTATTCCGTGCTCTATAAAATCATTAATACAAAATTAAGTTGGAAATGCCAAAAACATAAGCCTCAAAGCACACCCCTCCCATCAAGCTTTAACACTGGGTATAGAAATTCAATCACGATGAAATATTTAGTAACTTGCCATTATGTGGAAAGATATATTTGAGAGATAATGTTTCCATGCTGACTTTGGAATTGGTTTGAGATTAGTAATTTTTGAAAAATATTCTCAAATCTTATCTCTATAGATCTCAATCCAAATATATAGATGAGAAAAAAACATTTAAAAAAAATTATGTGCAAATTAATTTTCTTTGTTGGTATCAGCCCTAGTGAGCTAACTCCTCAAAGGAGGGCCCAAGGGCATAGGGAGAGTGAATAGATTTTTTTGAAGTGAGCTCTTTTTTTTTTTGGTCTATCCATCCTTTTAATGAGCAGTAGAAGGAGCCACTGGAGCGCTACCATTGTGACGAGGAGGTGCTTCTGTCTTTTGTGTGGTTGTGAAGTCTGTGTAAGTGTTCGATGGAGTGTTGTTGGAGGAAGTGTCGTTGTATTATCTTCGCTTGACCAATTTAAAGCACAGGCCCATTATGTGGGCTCAACACCCAAGCAGTGTAGGCAGAGGATTGTGTAACTTTAGCTAGATCCATGTGAATATCAAGCCTCTGGATGATTTTGAGGTTTGTGCATGGTGTGTTCTTTGCCAAGAAATGTTGCTTGAAGTGTTTTCCCTCTGAAGCTTTAGTAGTGGATAATATTGGTGTCGTACCAAAAGGCCAGATAGAGTTGATGTAGTCCCACTATTTCTTTTCAGTATTGTATGAGTGTGTAGTGACTAAGAATATGGAAACCGAGAAGACAGTTTAAGCCTTACCCGAACGAGGAGACCTGTATCAGTTGCGTGATGGTTAACGTCCAGTAACTGGAGGATGAGCATTTGGACTTCGAGCGTTTTAACTGGAACTAACAAATGGTATGAATGATTGACAGTAGCCATTTATGACCGATAGTAGTCGTATGTTAAATTGTCGAAGGCAATGAGATAAGTCTTTGACATTTGAAGCTGGTGCATATCCTGATTATGATACACCTCCATATGTAGCTTAAGTGGAGAAAATAAACAGAGATATCTAAGTGAACATGAAAGTGAAGGTTCATACGCTTGAGGAATCGATCGGTTGGCAGAGACAATTCCATAGTGTCAAGCAATTTTCTTTTTAATGCTTAGTTGCATAAAATGTCCTTTCATGATTAGCACAACCCAATTCACATCATAGGCATGGGTATCATCGGTGATATTTGGGTAGGAATGGATTTTGTTTTTTTCGCTTCATTAACATATCCTCTTCTCTACTGATATCGCAATACATGAGTTTGTAGCTAGATCTATATGCTTTTTTAGCTTTATAGTGTGTTGCTTGGGCCATTCCAATGCTTGGCATAAACTACAAAACCTAAATCACGGTATTCTCATGGATTTTTTGTTGGGAATAATTCTTAATTTGTTATGTAAATTGTTGAAAAATTAGTCAGCAGATTTTGTGTTCTCTGTGCAAAATTAGCGCAGCTAATTATTAGGGTGGTTGGTGCTGGAAATTAGCATTCACAAGATTGGTAGTGTGAGTAGATTTGTTTCAGATTAAACATTTGATTGATAATCATATTAGTAATAATTTTACTATATAAGAATGTAGTTAATGGTTTAATTAAAATATGAGATTTACAACAGGTTTGTGTGGCATAGTAACTGTGTTTTATTTGTTTCATTGTTTTTTTTTTTATATCTATTTTTCTTGATAGTTATGTTGGATTATCAGCTGGCTTAAAGAGGGCCATTTCATATTCTACAAGTGGTATCAGAGCAGGTAAAATTGTTTTGGGTTAAAGTTGTATTGTTGGAATTTTGTCAAAGTTAATCATGTCGAATTCTAACCAGATGCCAGTTCCAAAATTTGATGGGAATGATTATGATTATTGGTGCATTAAGATGCTAACCTTTTTGATTGGAAAAGATTTGTGGGAGATTGTTGAATCAGGTTATGAGGAGCCTGCTGATTGGAATGCCCTTACAACCAATGAAAAAACAACTAGAAAGGAAGCAAGGAAGAAGAATGGTCAAGCTTTGTTTCACATTCAGATAGCTTTTGATAAGAGCTTATTTCCAAGAATATCAGGAGCAAAAACTGCCGAAGATGCTTGAGAGACTCTACAAGAAGCTTACCAAGGTAGTGATCAAGTTAAGGTGGTAAATCTTCAGACATTGAAGTGAGAGTTAGATAATTTGAAGATGTAAGAAGTTGAAAGTGCGAGTGACTATTGTGTGAGAGTTAAAGATGTGGTCAATAAAATGGCTACACTTGGAGAAACTGTAAGTAGTGAAGTTTTAATTAAAAAAGTATTGAGATCTTTAACACATAGATGAAATCTTGTTGCCGCAATCATGAAAGAAAGTAAGGATTTGACAAAACTACAGTTTGATCAATTGGTTGGATCTTTGCGTCTCATAAAGAAAGATTGAAGGACATTTTTGAAGGTGTAGAGAAAACTTTTTCCTCTAAACTACAAATTACAAGGAATGAAGATCCAAGCTGTAGCAGTACCAAAGAAATCAAGGTCAAGGTAAATGGCAAAGCCAAAATTATTCAAGAGGTAGAGGAAGAGGTGGCTCAAGTGGAAGAGGTAGTTTCAGAGGAATAGGTAGAGGTAGATTTGATAAGACACTACAACACAAAGGGGGGTTTTAAGACAATAATTGGGTAAATTGTCTTAACTTGAGACAAAATAAAACTTGTCTACTGTCTTAAATATTGTCTTTAAGCGGGCATCTCAAATTAAATTGTCTTAAAATATTGTCTCTATAAAGACAATATATAACATAAGAATTTTTGTCTCCCTAGAGACAATTTCATTTTTGTCTCTCCAAGGACAATTTCATTTTTATCTCTCTAGAGACAATAATTAGAATTAAAGACATATTTTATTTAAAAAGAAAATGCTTTTGATCTTAACTATTGTCTCTCGAGAGACAATAAAGATTACATCCAAAAATAATACATGATCACTTTTGTCTCTTTAGAGACAATATAAAATAATGAATCTAGAAAAATATCTTACCATTGAAATAAACCAATATTAAAAGTATTTAATTAAAAATAAACTACAATATCATTGATTAATTCATATTAGGACACAGTGGAATTGAACCACCAACCTCTTGCTTATAAAGTAGGTGCTCTACCATTGAGCTAGAACCCTTTAAAGAATTATGTGAGAATTATGGTAGTCCTTGAAATTGAATATATAGGCGTTGATTTTAAAACTAGCAGTTACACGAAGAAGTGCAAAGGAATGCCAATAAAAGTGGGAATGTGAAATTGCATATATAGGCATTGATTTTAAAACTAGAAATTGCATCGAGAGGTGCAAAGGAACACTGATAGAAGTGGAAATGTGGAAGCCAACAAGCAAGTGAAATATATGGAAAGTGAAATTACATAAAATTCAATGACACCATATCAATCCATTTTACCCCACCTTGCTTGCCCAATAAAAGTTTTGGAGTACCTATTCCAACATTTTATAGGCTACTTGAAAGGAAAAAAAGAAAATGACACAAAAGCCACTATGACCTGCAACTAGAAATTTATCAACAATTGCAATCTTCTTGGAAGGCAATAGGTCAATATTACTCCAAGCTTGAACTTTTATTTTTTTAAACTTGGCTATTATCCATCTCCAACAACCAAATGCTAAAAAGCTACAACTGAAACACTATTTACTGAAGGAACTGCCCAAATAAGAAATAGTCCCCTCAAGATCTATAAGCTTTCATTTATGATTTAGCCAAGTTGGGGAATGATTCAGCCAAGTAGGGGATTCATCTTGGCCAAAATGAAACCCTGTTTTTTCCTTTCTAACAACTACTCTTGCTTCTTTTGCAAAAATGCCCCAGTAAAAATTAGTACCTTCCATAAATTGTTGAATCATCGAATGTGTTAAATTTGAGCCATCTCCAAAGTGGAAATTTGGGTATATTACAATACATATCCTAAAATTTGATATCATATGGATAACATACGTAAGGGAAATAATGAAAATATTTTACAAATGATGTTTCTGATGCTGAATGTCAATTCTCCAACACCTTTATTAGAGGTAATAATAATACGATATTTTCTCCAAAGAATATCTAAAATTCAAATAATGAGGTGGAGATTGAAAGTTACCTTTAAACTGGCGTTCATCACTCATTCTAGTGACTAAAATGGTCTATATATCAATGCATGTTTTGTACATAGTAAAAGTGGCTAGCTTTTAGGAGCTCTTTTTGGTGGACAAATTCTTCTAGCCCAATGATCTTACAAGGGTGTGAAGGGCTTGACCTAACAATCAATCCATTCCCTGCATTCCCTGAACAGCTAGGACCATTTTATGATCTTTCTTCAAGCAAGTATCCAATCTTGCAAAATCTAAATACCTTCCTAAGATTGTATCTAGATACAAAAAATCTTGTTTCTCTTTGCTTTTGTGTTTGACAAAGAGAAGCAAAGAAACAAAATTTAGAAAAGAATATATTCTATAATGGTAATTGTGTCCTCCATCTCTAGGTAACACGATACTAGAAATAAAAGAGAACAGTGGGGCATGAAACTAGATCACAATAGTGCTTGCCAACACCAAGGCTGGCACTACCAAGAAAATAAGTTCTACATTACACGTGTCTTCTCAAAAATACTGGTTGGGCTTTGGGGATGCTAATAGAGGTCTCTAACAACATCTCACTAGATAGAATCTAGATGCAACAATCATGCACAAAACAAGTAAAACAAAATAGTTCAGCATGCTCAAACTTATATGCATTACTGGTAGTTAAGTAGCATCTCAATTTAGACATATCATCACTTTAACAAGCTCCATTTGACCCCTCTTGAATGTATTCTCCAACAACCATTGCAGGTTCATAAAAGAAATGAAGATACCATAAGGGAGAAAATATATTGCTCCTCACCAAATCATTAACACACAAGCTAAAATCAACAATACAATTTTGCATAATTAACATCTTGTATTCTTCTGAAGTGAACACCATTCAATTAGATATTTTTACCTCGACGCAAAATACATGAACCCACTGGCCATCAGTAGTCCTCTTAAAACCACCACTCAAACCACCACATAGAGCACAACTCATACCAAAACTAGACATATCACGGCTAGCTACATTTGGACGCCTCATGCCTTGGAGTTGGTATTTCTAGATTAAAGCTTCACAGGGCTGACAATATCATCCTCCAAAAGAATTCCTTAAAATACCATAGTAATATTGGTGAACTGCTACCTGCAATATAATGTTGACATGAAACTTTTAAGATACCCACTATAATCCAATGTAACAATACTGCAATGAATAGAGAGATAAAATAAATAAATAGAGGAAGGAATAGCTAGATTACCCAGTAGTAATTGTAAACACAAATTGTGTTTGATCGAGTAGATTTTGGAAATCTAGAAATATTGCACAAAACAAATTCTTCTCTTGGTGAGATAGATGACACCTGGTAATAATCAAAATGCCTTTCCCATGGAACTTTTGTAGCAAGGGGCCAGAACATTGTCTCTTTAGCCCGCAACATTGTCTGAGAAGAAGAGCTTGGGCATCCAACAACAATTTTCTCTTTATACAATCAGAGAAATATTACAAGACAACTAAATGTATGAAAATCAAGATGAAGAATCGTGTGCTAAGCAAGTTCTCTGATAAAAAAGTTTAATAGAGTTGAAATTGCCATTCACTGAAATTTAAATAGAAACCTAGAACGAAGACTTCTAAAAAAATCTCAAATTTAGATGATTTAGGGTTAGTTCAAAACACGCATCTTATTTAAAGCACTGCAGAACTAACATTTTGGATGCAATGGAGTCGTCAAAGATAGGGTCAGTGATTTTCGAACATAGTTATTAATTTATGAAACAAACAAACAATGTATATTTACTATTTACCTAGGAACTTATAATTGCATTTTATGAAATGAACAAACAACATACATTTACCATTTCCATAGGCACTTGTGTATGCCTCAAATCTTAATAATTTCCACTGCTCCTACATGACACAATTATTTGATATTGATCACTTCACATTTTAAAAAATATGATATTCAATTAAGACATGCCATAATTTTGTCCATGACAAGAATGTCACTTAAAAATGAATAAATATTTTGTAAAATACATTCTTCAATATCAAACCATATCATCCATTGCCCACAATTCTGTGGCATCAGATTAGTTCTGGGATAGGCATCACTTCAAGTAAACCTCACCTATCTTAGTTGAAACAGAGAACCAACTACACCATACAATCTTAACTATCAATCAAAGACAAAGTGCAAGGTTTAGTCCCTATGCTGGAACTAGCTAGAAAGCAATATGCTTAATGTTGAAAATGCAACAAGATGATGGAGCTTAGTGAGAAGAAGTCGCCTTCACTAAGTGGGCTCGCATGCTATTTTTGGTGCAAAGTCTATTTTTAGACATATGGATCATGGTCTATGAGTTGCAGGATGCTATTTGTGGATGATCGGCCATGTTGGTAAAAATAGATGGACTTCTATTTTTAGACATATGGGTGGAGTCTATTTTTAGACTGCAAGGCTAAAAATAGAATAGTCAAATATTATTAGCTCTTAATAATATTTGGACTATAAACATTATCTTATTCTCTTGGAGCATTTCAGTTTGAGCTACAGATGTGGCACATGCAACTGCCAGAAGGAAATATGCTTTTCTTATGGGTTAGTTGAGCTATTGCATGAAGGACTTCACTTAGAACTCAAGTGATTGAGTTTGGTGGAGTTGAATGAGGAGTTGATGGAGTTGTGTTCAATTTGACTTAGTTGAACTAGTTGTATTTAGTCTAACTAACAAATAGACTAATGATGAGTGGTGTGAATTAGTTATTAATTAATTCACTAATTATTAACTCATGAATCAACTAAAGAATACATCAGTTAACTCAGTGCATGGATAGTTCAATGGAGACAAGTGTTAGAGATGAGTGAAAGGGCAAGACAACTGTTAGTTGTGACTATAGTTGTGCATGTGATTTGCACAATCAATGGATTAAGTATTGCCAATGAGGATTGCATGGTATAATCAAAGGGAATATGAATTTGGATCACACATTTGGTGTATTTCTCAATAGGTATTGTGCAGTGGAGGCAGGCAAGCAGCGGAGGAGATTTGAGCCAGTGATTGATTCAGATCTGAGCTAGTTTGTATGTAACAGGTGGAGATAGTGCTGAGTACTTGCGAGGAGTATTGTACTATGTATTGTTACATGTTCTCAATCAATATAATATACAGATAGTTGGGGGTTTTCAGCTGTATGCTTTCCCCGTGATATACTGTGTTGATATGTGTGATTGATGCTTCAATGTGCGCATGCGATTGTTTCTTAATACTGCAAAATTCATGATCAACGTCGAGGAGGTTATGTATTATGCATGATTCCGAAAATAGTGTATAATCAAGATAATCTCTATGAATAAGTGTCATATTATTCAAAATTTTCTACATGGTATCGGAGCTGGTTGATTTGTAGAAAATGTTCTACAGGATATCAAAGCGAGGATTGATCATCAGATCTATTATTCAGAAAGTGTTTACATTTTATTTCTTCAGTCATAGTCTGTAATCAGGCCAGGTAGCCTCTAGATTCATCCTTCTTTTGGAAGGTGAGATATTCGGTGAATGCCCATACGGTCAATCTCTGTACAAGAAATACTTTGTTCTCACGAATTTTAGATCAGAAGCAGTTGAGTTTTGAGCTGGTCGAATTTGAATTTGCAACAATCTTTCCTTGGTGTCAAAGTTGAAATGTCTTTCAACGGATTGCGATTGGAGTATGCCCTTGAGGGAAGCTCGAACTATATTGCATGGAAGGACAGGATGGAGGAGGTGTTAGATGACAATGGGTTGAAGGAGTTCATAGATGTGGATGTCCCAAACCTACTGATGTTGCTCAAGTTGGGGATTGGCAAAAGAAGACAACAAAGTGTCGAAGGATTCTATTGGAGGGCATGAGGGATCACATTGTGTCTAGCCTCCATGGAAAGGATTCTCCATACTTGATGTGGAAAGCGTTGGTAGATCTATTCCAAAGCAAGAGAGACTAGAGGAAGTTGGTGCTCAAGGATAAACTCAGAAACATTAAGTGTGAGAGGCAGTATGCCCAAGTATCTCACGAAGTTCACCTAATGCCGGGATGAGCTGGGAAGTGTGGGGGTGACTGTCGATGATGAGGACTTGGTGAGCTTGGCTCGCTCTGTCAATGGTCGGGAGAAATTCCCAGGATGGGAGAGACTTTGGTCGGATCTTGTGCAAGAGGAGATCGGGTGGAATAATAGGGATGGATCTTCATCAAAGGCATCTGATGAAGAAAATTGCACTTTGGCTGCCAAAACAAAGAATGGGAACAACAAGAAAGCTTCTCATTCCGGTGCGAAAGGCAAGAAGCAGGACATGTCCAAGGTGAGGTGCTTTCATTGTCACTAGCACAGACACTATGCCACAAATTGTCCGCAGAAGAAGAAAAATAAGCAAGCTGCTGGATCTGCAGTGGGAGAAGCCTTAGCCTCATAGTTTGAGCTGGATTTTTCGCTGATCGCATGCTTGGTATCAAGTGTGATGGGATTGGTATGGTTCTTGGATAGTGGTGCGTCTTTTCACATGACAGGAGATCGAGATTTGTTTTCTGATCTAGATGAGAAAGATCTTGGAGTGCACATCGAGATGGGCGATGATGGTAGGTACAGTGCGACCGGTATCGGTACCATTTCGTTTGAGAGGGAGTCTGGTAAACCCTTCGTATTGAAGGAAGTGATGCATGTTCCAGGATTGAAGAAGAATCTTATCTTTGTGGCGATGTTAGAAGACAAGGGATATGATGTTTTTTTCAGCGAGGGAAAGGCTTTCCTACCCAGTAAGACAACTGGAGAAACCCGGAAGATAGGGGTTCGAGTCAAGAACCTTTATCAGTTGCATGTAGATGGCTGCGCAACAATGACATGCAAGGCAGAAGGAGTGGTGAGCCAGGATGATGGCGAGCTATGGCACCGGAGATTGGGCCACCTTCACCATAGAGCCTTGAAGATACTGCAGCAGATTTCTACTAGGCTTCCTAAAGGCACTCTTGCGCAGTCAAATTAGTGCAAGGGGTGTACCTTGGGAAAGTTTGTGAAAGCCACCTTTCACGAGAAGGATAGTTGCGCCACGACGATCCTTGAGAGAATTCACACAGACGTGTGTGGACCTTTCTCAGTAGCTTCGACAACAAAGCATAGGTACTATGTGATCTTTGTTGATGATTTCTCTTGAAAGTGCTGGATCTTCTTCATGCAGAAGAAGAGCGAGACATACTGAAAGTTGTGTGAGTTGAAAGCACTGGTCAAGAAGGAATTGGGGAAGAAGGTGAAGGCTATTAGGAGTGATAATGGTGGTGAATTCATCTCTGGTGAGTTCAAGGACTTCTGCAGTGCAGAAGGGATTCGAAGAGAGCTCATAGCTCCCCATAACCCACAGTAGAATGGGGTTGCTGAGCGGAAGAACAAAACAATCGTGGGTGCTGCATGGGCGATGTTGCATGATTAGAGCCTACCCCTTCACTTGTGGGTGGAGGCATGCAATACTGCAGTATATGTGCAGAACCATTGTCTTCACAAGATACTTGGCATGAGTACACCCGAGGGGGCTTATTCTGGTAAGAGGCCTGATATTTCCCATTTGAGGATTTTTGGTTCTTCTGTTTACATGCATGTGACGAGGGATGCCAGGAAGAAGTTGGAGCCGACCGCAGAGGCTGGGATATTTGTGGGGTACACTGATACGCCCCACAACTATCGTGTGTATTTTCTAGACAGTCGCAAGACTGTTGTGTGACGAGATATAAAATTTCAGGAGGAGAAAGCCATGAAGTGTTCGCTTGAGAGGGAGCCACACTTGCATGCAGATGAGGAGCTATTATTTCCTAAGGATGAGCTTCAGGACATGGATCAGCCACAAGATGAAGTTCATGTAGTGGAAGAGACCACTCATGCAGCGCCAACCATCAGAGGGCGAAAGTGCACTACAAAAGCTGAGCGACTGAATCAAGATGCAGAGAAGGTTGTAGGACCACTTACAACAGAGCGCAGATAGAGACAGTCACCTAATCGGTACACTGGATACATGGCTCTTGTGAGCAAATGTGTCGTGACTAAGCCATCTTCTTTTGAGGAAGCTGTGGAGGACCCCACATGGGTAGATGCCATGGTGGAAGAGTATGATTCGATTGTCAGAAACAATGCATGGGAGATTGTCCCAAGACCGGAGGGGAAATCATTGGTGGGTTCGAGATGGATCTACAAAGTGATGCAGATGGGGTGGCACATCCATCAGATGGATGTGAAGACTGCGTTCCTCAATGGATTCATTGAGGATGCTACTTCAGCGGAGGTAGTGGATGCCACTGTTTATCGATAGTTGGTGGAGTCGCATGTGTGTAGGCTCAACAGAGGCACATCGGGATATAGATCTTGGTACAGTCAGGAGGATGAGGTGAAGCTATGTGGCTTCACGGATGTAGATTGGGCATGGAGCCTAATGAGATCCAAGCACATCGAAATCAGGTACCATCATATCAGAGATTGTGTGCAGAGGAGAATCATGTTACTTTCATATATTCCCACAGAGGATCAGGATGATGATATCTTGATGAAGGCGCTCACCTGGAGAAAATTTGAATACCACAGAGATGGGATAGGGGTTGCAGATAATCCATATCTTGTTGAGAGGGGGTTTTGAAAATGCAACAAGATGATGGAGCTTAGTGAAAAGAAGTCTCCTTCACTACGTGGGCCCGCAAGCTATTTTTGGCGCAAAGTCTATTTTTAGACATATGGATCATGGTCTATGAGTTGCATGATGCTATTTGTGGATGATTGTTCATGTTGGTAAAAATAGATGGACTTCTGTTTTTGGACATATGGGCGGAGTCTATTTTTAGACTGCCAGGCTAAAAATAGAACAACCGAATATTATTAGCTTTTAATAATATTTGGACTATAAACATTATCTTATTCTCTTGGAGCACTTCAGTTCGAGCTACAGATGTGGCACATGCAACTGGCAGAAGGAAATACACTTTTCTTATGGGTTAGTTGAGCTATTGCATGAAGGACTTCAGTTAGAACTCAATTGATTGAGTTTGGTGGAGTTGAAGGAGGAGTTGATGGAGTTGTGTTCAGTTTGACTTAGTTGAACTAGTTGTATTTAGTCTAACTGACAAATAGACTAATGATGAGTGGTGTGAATTAGTTATTAATTAATTCACTAATTATTAACTCATGAATCAACTAAAGAATACATCAGTTAACTTAGTGCATGGAAAGTTCAGTGGAGATAAGTGTTAGAGATGAGTGAAAGGGCAAGACAACTGTCATTTGTGACTATAGTTGTGCATGTGATTTGCACAATCAATGGATCGAGTATTTCCAATGAGGATTGCGTGGTATAAACAAAGGGAATACGAATTTGGATCACACATTTGGTGTATTTCTAAACAGGTATTACACAGTGGAGGCAGGCAAGCAACGGAGGAGATTTGAGCCAGTGATTGATTTAGATCTGAGCTAGTTTGTGTGTAACAGGTGGAGATAGTGCTGAGTACTTGCGAGGAGTATTGTACTATGTATTGTTACATGATCTCAATCAATATAATATACAGATAGTTTGGGGTTTTTAGCGAGATGCTTTCCCCAGTGAAATACTGTGTTATGTGTGATTTGATGCTTCAATGTGCGCATGCGATTGTTTCTTTAATACTGCAAAATTGATGATCAACGTAGAGGAGGTTATGTATTATGCATGATTCCGCAAATAGTGTATAATCAGGATAATCTCTGTGAATAAGTGTCATATTATTCAAAATTTTCTACACTTAAAGCCTCTCCCTCTCAAATATTATTATCTACAGATGATACAAATGAATTTGAGATATTCTTGGCCCTCGGATGTGTTTTTAGTTCCTCCTTATTTACTGCTAACGAACACTAACAGTGGTTTTAGAAATTTACACCACATTGTTGTGTGTTTGATGATGATCTTGTGTTTGTTGTGAAAGGATCTATCCTCACCCAAAATAGGGAAAATATGGACGCAAGACGAATTTACCAAACGATAAGTATTGTCAGTGTCTGGTTCTAGCAACCCATTAATCCCTTGAGGAATGGATAAAGATGAATAATCACCCATAGAGAGAAAAACAATTTTCCAAACAATGGACCCCAATATTGATAACCACTATTAATAGCTTGGGAAACACCTGCTACTACACCAACAAGATTTACCACAAGAAAAGTGGTTGGAGGAATGATAATTCCACTTAAAAACATCAATCTCAGCAAATTCACCATCTTCATCTGAAGACTTTGATATGACAGTAATGTTTGTATCAATCCCCTCTAGAAATTTCAGTAACCCTTGAAAGATGACAAACATATGTGCTCATACACCTCCAATAAACCAAAATTTCTCATTCCTCCACCATTCATTGATTCCAACTGTACTCCAATGTAGCTCTAGAATAGTAGTTGTAAAAATGGAAATAAAATATAATATAAAGAACACACTTGAAAAGTTGCTAATCTGCAGATCAAATTAAATATAAAAATCAAGGGGAAAATGTGAAGCATTGTATGAGAACAAAATATAGAAAAATCTAAAAGACAGGTTTCATTAGAGGTGAGTAAAGCTTTACAAGATTAAGGTTAGTAAGGGTTGACAATCTTACCTCAGGAATGATAAATTTCCCTGTAAGAAGACAATCAGTTGGCAAGGTACAATATGAAACCAGTGGGAGGGATGTGAGAGGATAAACTATGGTATTGATGTATGTCAGCCTCTGTAATTGGTGTAGCCATACCAAATTAGACAATGCCCGCTCAGTAAAATTTCAACAGAACCAAGGGCCCATCAAAGCACTTGATTCAAATGATCTGAAAGATTGATTGGTGTAGATCCATTGAATGTAGAATGTGCATACATGCAGTATATTGAAATCCAGTGTCGAGTATGCATTTAAAACCCAGTCAAAATATCTTCTGTGACAGAACCATAAATCCACCCAGTCTGCACAAAATATGTGAACCCACTCATATTAGATCTTTGCTTCAAGAAAAGTTGCCTAGTGTTTGGTTTCCTAAACAAAATGTTGCCTTATTCTAAAGAGAATTTATGCAAATTCAGGAAAAATGTTTATACAACTTCACTATAGAAAAAACTAATTCAATGAACTAAAAAAAATCCGTAGCATTATCAAATAGATGCAGATCGACCTCTACTCATACCTCTTTTCCCCATTCCGACTTTGTCTTCATATCCATAGTTGATAACATGGATGGCTTCTTTCAATGAAGAAGTAAAATTCATAGATTGTGGAATACCGCCATTTTCCATGAGGGTAGATTAAATAAACACTAGTGATTGACCAAATCTGTTCTATAAGCTCCTTTGGGACATGAGCAATGATTTCTCATCATCAAATCCTGTAATACGCAATTTCATATAAGGGTGAGGGCGAACAATGTTTAAGGGTAAATGAGTTGTCAAAAAATACAAATCACTGGTTTGAACATGGACTTATATTCAACACCCTCTTCTATTTCTTCCAAACTAAAGATGGGTATAGTAGATTCAGTTCGCTTGGTTCTCTTCTTATTGTCACCATACCTTTTGTTTGATTTTCTGTTCTTCTTTCTAGATCCCCAACAACATCTCAGAAAACATGTTGTTTCAATATCCTTCTCAGTGAGAACAAGATCATAACCATAGAGTGCTTGTCTATTAAAACAACACCCTGTACCCACATAAACAGGCCCTTGGATAGCATCAAAACCCCTTAAGGTGATGTGCAAATATTTCAGAGTTAATATGGCAGGTTAAAATTATATGAAAATTTCATAATTGAATATAAGAAAACATTTTGGGTGTTGATCAATGCTTACATCGAAGAACATAGTGTTATGATTAGCATATCGATCGTGTTGATCTCCGAGAAAACTCTACATAGTAAGTTTTCTTCCTAAGAAATGGATCCATTAGAAAACATATTGCCTCATGAATAGATTTGCTGTTGTTTATATAATTATCACAATCAAGGTTCAACCCAAAGAGGCCATTTGCGAGGACAGAAAACACTCAGACCTAAGTGGAGCAATGGATAACAATCATCAACGTCAGCATAATAATTAATGAATTTTGTATGAGGAAATCAACATAAAAAGAGAGATGTGTAGATAACTAGGAATATACCAATGCATTCATTGCATCGGCTTTCTTATGGTGTTGGAAACTAGGCCTCTTTTCATGGGATACGTAAAATAACCATGGAAATTTCCAAAATTGTCAACTCCCCTTGATTCAGTCACTAATGGTAGCTACAGAGAATTTTCAAATGGTGTGCTAGCAACAACCTTATCATTATCTTCTGTAAGCTCACGATTTGTCAATGGAGTACTACATTTTTGTCCAAATAATGTGTACAAGAAAGGAGATATATCGTGGCCCTCAATATGTCCAAGCATCTTCAGTGGTGTGTCCAAGGATTCCATCCTCTGTTCCAATGCAGGTGGTGACAAATTCTATGAAAGAAATTATTTACTTATCTTCTAAAAAAGAAAAAATGAAAAAATGTCATACATATAGTGCACCAATTGTGTACTATGTTCCTTAAGATGAATCTGATAAAGAAGATGGAAAAATATGAAGTTCATACGTAATTTAGCTTACCTATTCAGAATCATTTACTGTTGTTTCATTTTCTTTGTGTAGATTCTATACCTTCCATAAACTAAGTTGTCCCACCAGCTCAACACTACTCTCCTTCAATAAATTGTGCATAGCCTCATCAGTTCCTATAGATTGCCTTGGCCTATAAACAGAAATGGTATCTCTGGTTTTCTCTGCGCTTCCATTACATTTTTAATTCATCAGCCTTTTAGAAGGCATAGCATGGAATGACTCTGGCATTTTTCCTTGTAAGTCCAATTGCAAATTTTATAATCCATTGCTCAAAGTCAGTATTCTATCGATAATTTTGGTGCTTTCTGAATCCCCTTTACTAGGAACATTCATATCATCCAAAATAGTAGAACCCTCAGCTACTTCTCTAGATTCTATAGGATTTTATGTGAGGAGAATACTTTCAGTATGCTCTGTCCCATCCAAAAGCATAGCATCCTTCTCCATGATAGACACATAGTCTCCAAGTGGGACATGCAGTGAGAAATGTTCAGTCTCTGATGTCACATCATTTTCTATAAGCTCAAGATTTTTCACTAGGGTATCATATTCTGGTCCCTTGGCATGTTCAAGCCTCTTCAATGGCTTATCCAAGGAAAGTTACTAATTGCACACATCCTTGTCTTCTAGAAGTGATTCATTCATACTTAAACAAGGGGATATATTGTAACTTTTTCTAAGTTCCTGAACTTTGGATGGAATACTGGAGTCCAGGCCAAATCAGGTGTTTAAACAAGGAGATATATTATATCGCTCCGTAACCTTAGGGATCCTCAACGGAGTATCTAATTGGGAAGGTTCTTGCTTGCTCACCATAATCTGTATATTTTCTCCAACTTTGAAATTTTGGGTCTCTCCAGCTTCCTGGTCATTGTTTCCCTCAATTTTGGCAGGGTCAATGAATCACTCATGTGTTTCATTGTTGTCCATATCAAACAATTATTCTCTAATTGGACTTGCATCAGTTATGCCATCAAAAATAAAAATGCTTTCCTAGCATGCTCCATATTCAACTTCATTCTTTTCCACAGCTATATTATATCCCTCAATAACCTCAGGGGTCTTCAAAGGATTATCCAATTGGTAAAGTTCCTACTTGCATGTAGCTTCTGTAACAATCTTTGAGATATTTTCTAGAAGAGAATCAGATATACCTGAACAAAATAATGCATCATTAGTCTCCATAATCTTGGGCTTATCTAATGGATCACTAATGTCCAGTCCAAACAAAGAATTCAACCAAGGATATATATCAAGGCCTTTTGTAAGCATAGGCATCTTTAATGGAGTATCCATGTTAGAAGGTTCCTAGTTGTCGGCCACTATGTCTACTTTCACAAGTTGTATATTTTGTCCAACTTTGAATTCTTGTGTCTCTCCAGCTCTGTTTTGTATAGATTTTTCTTCCTGTTCATCCTCTTTTCCCTCAATTTTGTCAGGGGCAATGAATCCCTCATGTTTTCCATAGTTGTCCATATCAAACAAATTTTCTTTAATTTGACTTGCATCAGTTATTCCATCAACAATACTAATGCTTTCCTTATATGCTTCATCTTCAAATTCATTTTTTTCCATAGCTACATTGTAAGATCCATGTTCCACTTGATCACCATCTATTAATGGAATGTGAATATTCTTGGTGATCTACTCAACTACATCTTCCTCCTTTTGAGGAGTTGAACCATACAACTCATTAAGGTTATAAAACTCATTTCCATTGTCTGAAAATTTTCCTTGATACACTTCATCCTCTAAAGCTTGAATTTTCTCATATGTTACTTGAAGTTCATTGGACATATCTACCTGTTTAGGATTTTTCACTTTCATCCAAACTGCATCAGGAGAGCCATCGTTTTGCTAGTGAAAGATGGTTTCTTCAACATCTTGAGTTTTAGCCATTGAAGCAAGTTCATAATGCCCCTCTCTTTGATATATAGAGTCATGAAATACTTCTCTAGTTTTGGGATCACTCAATTTATCTTCTTGAGCTTCACCATTAACCAGTGAGATGTGACTTTTTTCAACATGCTCTTGACCTTCACTATATGATGCCAGCTATGACACATTTTCTATAGATAAAGCCTTTGGCAAGAGTTAGAATTGGTGAGCACCATTCAAACTGTCTGCATCAAATTGAAGCTTATTTTTTAATTATGGAGTGTTGCCACAATCCATTGGTTCACCTTCATAAGCTTCATTCTCATAAATCTGTTGGTTGTCATCTTCCTCCTTTTTAGGACCATTGAACTCATCAAGTCCAAAACACACTTTGATTTTGTTTGAAAAATAAGATTTGATTTCATGAGCTTCATCCTTCACAGCCTCTCAATCTTCCTCATTGTAGTTCTTAGGAGATACAGTTTCTTGAGCATTCTGAGTTTCACTCCTGGAAAACTGTTCAATATTCTCTTCGATTTCAACTACAGAGAGTTGATACCCTTCAATGGTTTTTGAATCATTCAATTCATCCTCTAAACATTCATCATTAACAAGTGATATGGGGTTTTCTTGAAGATACTCTTTACTGCATTCTTCATTGGCTTGAGCTTCACTATTTGAAGTTTGCTGCACTCTACCTTCTAGAACTTGATCCTCTACTAACAAATTACCTTTTTTTTTTACCTCCAACTAAATCCACAATTTTCTCTTCATCGACAATTTCTTCAGAAATTTCCAAATCATGTGATTCATCTTCATTATCAGTGTCTCCTAGCAGTGGACTATTTTCTGAATCTACATTTGAAACTGGAATCTTCTCCTTCACGTCACAGTGTCCAAGCTTTTGCTTTATGGATGTAGAACTATATTCCAGTCCGAACAAAGTGACTAAACAGGGAGATATATTATATCCCTCTGTAACCGCAGGGGTCTTCAACAGAGTATTTAATTGGGGCATTTTCTGCTTATAGACCTCTTTGTAAGACTCTTTACGAGTTTGTCTAGTACAAAATCATCCATTCCTTAACAAAGAAACATGTCATTAGTGTCCATAGGTTTGGGCTTGTTTAAAATAGTACCAGAGTCATTACATCAGAGGGAACAACACATCAGTACTATCATTACTGAGACAATCCATCTTTTATCTGGAACAAAATCATACATAACTTGATGAGGGAACACATTGTTATAGTCTACAAAATGGATTGAAATGTTTTCTTCTGTTTCAAGAATAGAATCAATTATACCTGAACAAGGGAAGATATCATTATTATCTGGAAGCTTGGCTCATTTTATTTGTTCTAAAATTATTGCAGCAGATCATTAGTAGCTGGGTTGTGTTTCATGGAGTAAAAACACTTATAAATGTGGAGAAAATACATCATTACTATAAATACAGAGGAAACCCATATTTTTTCTTGAAGAAAAATACATGAACAAGGGAACAAATCAGTACTATATTAAGAATTGATTTTATTTTGAACAGTATCCTCAGTCGTGACTGCTTTTTCAAGAATTGATTCATCCATACCTGAACAAGGAACACATCATTACTGTTGGTAAGGTTGGGCTTGTTTAGTGGAGTATTGAAATCATTATAGCAAAGGGAATACATCATTAATATTAATACTAGGGGAACTAGAACAGAGTCAAGGCATACCTGAACTAGTGAACACAACAATACTACCTTCAAAACCATTTGAAGAATCAACAATCTCCTGAGCTGTGTCTGGTTCTGTTTCTTTATAATTACATGGACAACTTAATTTCTACTTTGAAGTATCGCTCTCTATTTATGTGTAGACATGAATACCACCAACCTTGTAATGAGATGACTCACTTGCATGCTGGGAAACACTAGGCACTGGCTCTTACATACTACCGACACTGTCCGCTTTTGAACCATACAATTCATCAAGGCCATAAAATTGTTTGTCATTGTCTAGACTCTGAATAATGAAATTTGTCTTCATGAAATTCATCCTCAATAGCTAAGTTATGAGGTTGAAAACCAACATTTGAAACTTGAATATTCTCATAAGCTTCTTGAGGTTCATCGTATGATGAATGAATCAGTTGATGATCTCCAAATTTCAAAGAAATTGCATCAGACAACATGGGACAACCATCATTTTAGCTACTGCTATAATTCTTATGTGATTTTTGTTCTTCATCATCGTGAGTTTCACTTTTGTAAACTTGTTCAATTTTCTCTTCTTTTTCAACTACATGATCTTGATATCTTTCAATTACTTCTGAATTCTTAAACCCATACTCGTGAGTTTCATTATTAACAAGTGAGATGGGATTTTCCTGAACAAGAGTAGCTGAAATGTACTGTATGGTGAATTCTTAACCATCTCGAACTTCAGTGGATGATGCATGTTGTGGTAAAATTTCTAGATCTTGTTTCTCATGGAGAAGTTTAGGTCGATCACCCTCATTCGAATTACTTGCATTAACAATCATGTTCATTCAAATTCTTGGTTGCCGCTGAAATCCATTGATTCATCTTTATGAGATTTGAGAAGTAAAATAAAGTCCACTCACATTCTTCTTTATTGTATGGTTCATCTTTAAAAACAAACTTGTTATTTTGCAAACTAACTAATTCCCATCAGTTTAATACTTTACTAGAACATGGCCATTTTGCATACCTGCAATGGAATCTACAATATTCTCTTCATCCACAGTTTCTTTGGAAATGTTGAAGTCATGCGATTCATCTCCATCATCTGTATCAGCAAGAAGTGGATTATCAATTTGAAAATCTATATTGAAACTCAAAACTTCTCTTCCACAACATATATTTCATTACTTAAGAAGTAATTAATTTGCAGATAGACATCTAAAACTGGATTCTTCTCTTTTACATCACTTTGGTCAATTAATAATTTTGTTTCTTCAAAATGTTCTCACCTGAAGACGTGTCACATTACGTAGCCTCACCTCCAACCCAATGCATGTATAGTTATGTTAATATAATCAAACACTCAAACACCCCAGTAAACACCAACATAGTATAAATTGCTGACCTGGTTGTCTGCCAGTGCTTTCCCACTACTATATCTAGGTTCTGAATGATGACCAATAGGATAAAGATTAAGAAGTACTTCACAGCTGCTACTTGGGAAGGGCATGGGAAGAATAATGTCTTTGAACTCAACATTTTCCTCCTGCTAACTTAACTTATAAACTATGATACCTTAGCCTGAATATCGATGTGATCAGTTGGGAAGCCTTGGGATTTATAAATGTACCAAGATTTCCCTGAAGATTGCCCCTGAAGATTGAAGGTTGTGGGGTATAATTTAGTGGTGAATTGGTGGAGTAAAGAATAATAACATGCACTAACAAATAACCATGGAAATTTCACAAAGAAAACCATTTCCTAATTGCTTCTGTTCAGGTGTACCAACTCAGCGAAAAGAATTGTTCACTCTAAGAATGAATGGATGTAATTAATTTCAATGGAGATTAGTGTGAAATCAAAAGACTTATTATAGGGTTAGGACATCCATGCTTCTCTAACATGGCATGAGGTCCTATATATGAGTTAATATATGTTAATCACATGATCATAAGCTCACTGAGGACCACCATGAAAAAACTATCCTTGTCAATGAAAAACTGTCTCCTTTCTAAATAACAATTCTTTTAATCATGTCAAGGCCACACATGATGTTTGTATTAGAAACAAGGGATTTATTAGACTCTCCCATTTTATAGTTTATAATGTTTCATTAATATAACTATTTCTATCTCTTTTTATTGAACAGTACCAACGTTAGAAATTTCAACTCAACAAACTACTCCATGAAGTCAAAGTGTTGACAAAATCTTGATTAAAGCTTGGGGGAACTTTTTTCATTCTTGGCATTTAAATTTGATTGCGAGGAGTTTTGTCCATCGACTCATGATTTAGACCACCTAGTAAAAATAAACTAGGCTTTACTTGCCAGTTACTTCTTAACATCATCATCAAATTAATTCTTTTTTTTATCCTTATAAGGTAACACCTTGGTATAGTTTCCAACTTTATTATTCAATTAACATTCAATATTTGATGAGAAGTTTGGCCATGAATGATCTATCATCAACTTGTATATTTCCTTGTATAACTGAAAAATATATAAAACAAAATATTATTTATAACATTTCATGTGATTTGCTTTCTTATTTCCTAATGTTTCTTCAATTCCTTGCTATTCCTATGCATGTGTACCCCATATTTCTTGCCCATAGTTGGCGCAACCACTCTTGTTTTTATCAACTGATTTCTTTCCATTTCTAGTTTGTGTTCTTTGGTACAAGTACTTTTATGTCCATTTCTTTATCCAATGCAGGCTATAAAGTTATACAAGGTAGGCAAAGACAACAAAATGTTAAAAATGAACATATTAGACATGGCATTTTACAGTCAACAAACCTTAAAAGGCCACCCACAGTACTTCATTAACCATAAAAGTAATTTGGTTGGAGATTATAAAAAATTTAATTGGTCATTCCTCTTACAAGTTATAAGAAAGTTTGAATTAAGTGTAGCATGGATCAAAGGTTGCAAATCTCCTTTTTCATTTGCAGTTCTAGTCAACATCTGACAATTTAATTTCTTTAATATATCATCAATATTCTTGTAAGGTTTCCTCGAGCCAACAAATGATCTTAGTAAAAACATTTATAACATTGATAAAATCAAAGAAAGATATGCCAATTTAGGTTTTTCGAGTAATCATCAAACATTCAAAACATTTTTGTTCCATGCAGAATGGGTAAAAATGCATAAATTTAAAATATTTAATGGGAATACTTGATAAGTAAAAATAAATTTGACTCAATTTTACCATGTTCTACATGAACTATAAAGCAGTAGTTACGAGTGAATATAAATTTTACCAATTTTGATAAAATTTTACCCACACATTAAAGCAAGTGTCTTCACTGAAATTGTGGTAATTTTCAAAGGTTACTTCACTCTTGCAATTCTTTTGTCCATGTAGATGGACTAAAAGATAAAATAATTCAACCAGTCAGAAAAGATATGTTTTATAGAATTGGACATACCATATAGTAGGCTAGGACAAAGAAATCTCTGCTCATCTTTTCTTCCATTTCCCTTTTGCTACCTCATGAATCTACCGCTCCTCTCACCACAACCATTCTCAGCCATTAGAGCTAAAGGCTGCCCCACCCACCAACCTTTTTTTTATATTTATAGTACCTTATAACGACCTGATGAATCTATCTATATCCACATTTTTCTGATTGCCATTGGTGGATGGGCGAGGGATAGAACCACATTGGAGTAATTTATGTTAACACACTATGCTTAATTGAAATCATGACATAAAAACATTAAATCTCAAATCAACCTCTAATTTTGTATGTTTGTATTGTAAAATTCATATTTTCCTTCAATATTTTATCCCACTGTGTAAAGAGTAAATCATTATGCTTATAGTGATTGCATAGAAAAAGATGCAAAAAGCCTACTAACCTTATCAATGTTCTCAAAATAATTGATTAGATGCAGGAACCAGCCTTTGATCTAGCCACCAACAACAGTAAGTCAGGCCGGCATCTTGCAGTAGTCTGCATGCCTTCGATGTGCCTAGGATTAGAATTGGTGTTGGGAAAGAATTTCCTTTGTGGCTGCAAATACCGAGAATGAAAAGGATGGCACTACTGATGTTGATGGTGTTGACAACGTATTTCCTTTCTGGCATCGTTTGAAAGAAATGGATATGCGTCAACATCATTGTTCTATTTTCCTCTCGATTTATTCCTATAATCCCCCTTGTTTTTGTTCCTACCCTCAACGACTTGGCCAATGGCAGTGAGTGTTATCAACCACCGAGATGCCATAAACAAATATTGTCTATTGAAGGATGCCCCATTATCCACAAAGCTCTCTGCATAATCTGCATCCCTCGTGGAGGGTTCATCGCACAAGCACCCCATCAAAATAATTACAAAATGCACTCCAAAAGGCCTCGTCCGACAAACCCCAAAACCCCCCAAAAAATCCTTGAAAGCATATAATTTGAACTTAAAAATGAGCAAATATATAAATAGAAAGGCTTGTATTTTTGGTCTTTTATCTTTAATGTCTTTGGCTCAAATCTATTAAAAGAAATAAAAAAATTTCCACACAAAAAAACCCTGACTAGTTCTCTTCATAATTTTATGCGAAGAATAAAACAATCTGTGTTGCATCACGACAGACATCGTCCCGTTCCTCTAGTATTATTCTTCTTAAACACACATCACAATGTTCAAACCTTGTGATGTGTTTACAAACCCCATGATGTGCAACCAAAGTAGTCAATTGGAACCCATATATATAATGTACTTTATGGCATGGAAATTCCATTTTCCCTGAACCAACATGTTTGAATCCTAGAAATGGAATGCTTCAATAAAAGCAACACTTCTCACCAACGAGGTGCAAATATGACCCAAACTGAACAACATCCCTTCTAATTCCCTTGAGTGCATGCTGCATTTGAAAACCATGTTATTATTGTTGAAATCCCCCTAGATCTGAGGAGGTCGTGGCTCTCATATGGTGAAGGTTAAAATCCTTCAAAGGTCTATGACTCCCATGGAGGCCATGGCCACCATTTAGAATCCCTCAAATATCTATGTCTAGGTCCATATTTATGCACATAAAAAATTATTGTGTAACTCTTCATTTATTTCCACTCACCCAGCCTCATGACCTACATGCCTTGTGTGCCCTCTGCATATCCCTTCTGCCATTATAGGTTATTTTTCTTCCTCATTTTATTTATTTATTTTTAAACTTTCTTCCATTTTCTTTTCATTTTAATTTGGTTTTGTGTTGTTCCCCGCAAATGGGTGTTTCTTTGGTATATTTCGTATACAGGCATATTTTTTAGGAAGACAAATACCCTTATCACATTTTCATATTCATGGTTATTTACTGATAAATTTGGCTTTATAAATTTTGTTTTAATACACATTTATTTTTTAATTATTGTGAATTGAATTTTGTTATATTTTGGATTTATTTTATTATTACTGTGAATTGAATTATATATATATATATATATTATATATATTATATATATATATATATATATATATATATTATATATATATATATATATATATATATATATATTATATATAGATATATATATATGATTATATTATGATGATGATATATTTCTTACTATTATTATTTTATTTTAATAGTTTCGAGAGTGCATGTCATGAGGGTGTTTCTTGGTCTATGAATTTAATATTTTCATGATTCGCTTTTATAGAAGTCAAAATCAAATTTAATTAAAATCAATTCTATTTTAATTAATGGATACATTCATCATGAAGAATATAGGCAATGAAGGAGATTGGCTTGCAAATTAAGCACTTAATTACACAAGTCCATTGAAGAAAAAAACTGGTGTAAGGTGATGTTGAACTTGAAAAACCCCCCAAGTATGAGGAAAAAATTGGGGACCTAATTTTTAATTTATTTCCTAAAAGAGATTTTTTTAACATTTATTGAGCTTAGTTTGTCACACCTTGCACCTTGATTATTTGTCTTTATAGTTAAGTTAGACGAACTTTCATGTTTTACTTAATCAAGTTTGATTTGTTTCTTTCCTTGTTATTTATTCATAAAATGAGATTTTGTTTCATCCCTTTAAATTCAATTTCCTTTGTAGTAATTCTTTTATAGCAAACATTATATTGAAATCAGGCTTCTTCTATTCATGTTTTTTTGAGCTTCATCCATAATGATCAAATTGGGACCCCTATTTTGCTTTACCATCATAGCATTATTTGATCTCCTTATAAAACTTGATTCTCAAATTTAGTCCTTCTTTCATGTCCATAAACTACTTAAATTTCTCTCCTCTCGTCAAACTCTTTTCTTCAATCTTTTACACTTATGGAAATGTTCATTACTTGCTTTCAAACATTGGACTTATTGAAATTTTCCTTGATCCAATTTGGAAACCACGACTAATTTACAAATAAGATATTTTTTTCCCTTATTCACCACCCTATTTCAAAATTAGGCCCAATTTGAAAATCAACCCCCCTTCTTCATTTTGGTCCCTTTATATTTCCAAATAAAGTGAAATTCCCAAATTAGGGCCCTTGTTACTAGAAATTATATTTGAGTTATATTTTAAATTTAGAGTTATGTTTCTTATGTTTCTTCTTTTTATTTCAATATACATTTTTCAAATTTTAATTATTTTCTTTTTTTCTCCTTTCAAACATTTTTACTGCTCTATACATTGATTTCTACATCAAGCCTAATCTTTGAATTGAGGATCCTTCATTCCTTCATAGCCAAACTTTCTACAAATTTCCAAATTGGGCTCAATTTTGGAATTTGGGCATTTTCATACCTTTCTCTTGAAACTTTTTCCATTTGGCATTAATGAAATTGACATAAAGTTTCCAAATTAGGTCCTTCTACCATTCACATCACAATTCAAACCTTTTGGTCCAACTCTCAAACATAGAAAAAGGACAAAATATATTTATAAGCCAATTATGTATCCAAAATATTCAAAGGAATTAGATTGATTAAATAATTGATTTTATTTGGATAACCATGTTCACATTTTTCTAGGTGTACTAACATAGAAGTACCTTTACATATGAATTACCCTTATAAAGATAGAAATTGACATTTAAGAAAGGAGTTTAAGTAGTAGTATTGAGGAGAGTTTAAATGAACAAAGGAACCTCATGTTCAAGAGAGAGTTTGAATCAAGAAAAGAAACCAAAGACATCTAAGTTGTACGAAATGATGGAAAATTCAAATAAAATGTGAAATTTAATGGCAAAAAATAAATTATTAACAATTAAAATTAAATTCTCATGAGTACAATAACAATATCAAAGCTATGAATTTGTGGTACTTCCATAGGCTTTAGTGCTGTATAGAGTCTATCACATATACATTTCCGGGTCTACAATTCCATGTTGATCGTTACCCATTACATCACCTATTTGTGGTAAGATTTTTTTGTAGCTCTATCATTTTGTTACCTCTATTTGCAACCATTTCTCTATGTGAGTGTAGTTCTAAATTACCTATTTCTACCGTATCCAAACCTAGGTGCTCTACAACACATAGTCTTTAATTGTATCCAACCCTAGATGCTCTAGAAAATGACATAATGAAAACCACAAAATCAATTAAACGACATAATGAAAACCAAAAAACCAGTTTAAAATGAGACAGAGTAGCTTTTAGATACCCTGACCCTTCCCATCATTGCAATGCTGCACATAAGTTTTCTGGACATGGGATTGCAGAAACTAATACAAGAAGATATGGACCTGGGATTGCTGAAATGGAAGGGTTGGGGCTTCTGAGGGGAAATGTACCTGGAATAGAAGCCTCATGATTTTTGAGAGAGCATTGACCGTTGTTTCCAAATGGAGGTTCCTATCCAACACAACAAAAAAACATTAAATTATTGAATGAAGCCCTCAAGGCAATGCTGAATAATTTTGACAAAATGAATCGAAAGTACAGGAAAATCCTCAAATTGTAAAGGAAAATCCTCAAATCATATAACGAACTGATAAAATTTAAACAGTGAAATATAAAGGAAAATACTCAATCCATATAATGATTTATATAATTTGAGTAGAGAGATATACAAACAATTCACATTCTAATTACAGTATCTGTGGATGAGTTTATATTGACTGTAGCGGAATAAAACCATCAAACCTTGACCCAACACCTGGATGGTATCAAGAGGTTTTCACCATATTGAAATAATCTAACCACAACTGTGAGGAACTAAGGATGATTGCTCAAACAAGACTACAGTGCCGCATGGAAAAAAAAACAAATTTGCAATCCAAGGGATGTAGCCCTATTAAGAAGCACAGAACCAACCCAAGAAAGAGACTTGGTGTTAGAAGCAGACTACTCTCAACCTGCACGCATACCGTCAGGGTGAAGGTCCTAGAGGAAATCTTACCCGCTGAACATTGAACTAGAAATAGGTCAATTAATGAGAGCCATGGTTTTAAATAAAATGAAAAACAAAGAAAGACAAAGACTCATTCTGCAACCTGGGGCGCTGTCTTGAAATTCGGTGGTGCCATAGTTACTGTGAACACATAAGAAAATGGTTAATTCAAACCCTTTTATGCAATCTCGTAGTTTGTGTCTCTGTGAGCCTAAGCATGGGGAATACATTGTCTACTGCAGCCACCATTACTTTTCCTAAACGTTAACGAGTGAGGAATGGGGAAACTCTGTGAGCAAACCCTGCTTTCAACCCAAGCAACTAGAAATTAACCTGGCATATTCCAACTATAATGTATGTAAGGTACATGGCGTAGTAGGAGACTCTACTTGATAAGAGTTTCATCTTCTTCTCAAGAAACCCTCACGATATTGTTGGGCACCTTCAAACCTAAACTCACTGCCAAAATTCCCATCGGATGCGAAGCTTGAGGTGAAATTGGTTACCTCAACCATCCCGCTTGAAGCCTTACCATTACGTGTGAAGCCTTACGATTACACCTAAAGCCTTAACATTAGATCATCAAGCTATGATCAACTGTCCCGCCTGAAGCCTTACCATTACGCTTGAACCCTTACCATTAGATCATCAAGATATGATCAACCGTCCCTCCTGGAACCTTACCATTACGCCTAAAGCCTAACCATTAGATCATCAAGCTATGATCACACAATGGATATTAGTACAGGTGTTTACGGGTCATAACTCTCCAAAGACTAGCCTTGGGATTCATAAATAAATTATTAAAGGTTGGTAGTATGAAGATTTATATACATCGAAGTTTTCAATGTTAATTAAACAACAAAGACAACAAGGAATGTGACAATAAACCAACCTCCATAATAACATGGATATGAGTAAATAATTGCAAAGTATTAAGTTAAGAAGATGTAAAGGGTTAGGTTAGGATGGTAAATTCTCTCAAAAAATTTATATAACATTAACGTAAATATCCTTAATCCTTACCATAATACTATTTCCAAGTAGTGTATCAAAATTTATAACATTCATATGGTAAGAATATGGTTGTGAGTATTTTTTTTTGTATTCTTATAATTATTACAAGTGGTATGAGAGCCAAGGTTTTAACACCATGGTATCTTTAGAACTAAAGAAGACAACATGTGAATGAAGACAGAGAAAATGAGAAACAATATACAAAGGGGAAGTATACCACCAAACACACCAGAAACATCTTATGTAGGGGCCGATCCTAAAATGTGGATACAATTGAGAGAGGAGTCTCGTGAGGGCAATGTATCTGTGTCAGAAAGAGTCCAACACTTGCACGCATAAATGACTAATTTAAGAACTCACAATGAGAGGCTCACAGAAGAACACGAGAGAATTTGAAGAGTTTGCCCCATAGACAGAATCAACGAGAGCCAAACCACAATGCTCACAATGGAAACAGAACCCCAACCTTTCATCAAAAGGAGGATAATGCAGAATTGGCATGAGGAGAAGATGAAGATGAGGGACGATTTCTAGGTTTCATCTTGTCATGATTTGTGGCATTGTCGGAGTAAGGAAAAGAATAATACTAAGCACGGGAATAGTAAATTGAGTTTGATTTTTATTGGCTCTTAGCAAAGGATGCGACCTAATTGCTCAATGTCTGGTACTTGGAAATCTCTCAATGATAGACTTTAGTGGGCTTCAAATAGATCTTGATGTTGGATGATTTACATACAATGTTATAATCAAATCTCACCTATATTCTTTAATTATAAGTTCCAAAGTATGTCTAGTGAAGTAATGTGGATGACTGAATAAGAACTATCAGAATACCTTCAGGATGGCTTTGAATCTCTAATAGTCAAATCTTGGTTGAAGGAGGTGCAAATAAAAATGATGATTGTTCACTTTTATATAGATATCAGAGTTATTATGGAGGATTATTGCCAATCAAGATTCATTCAGTGAACAAACTATGGATGAATTGGTCACCTGGAGGATGCATCATGCAACAAAGTGATTGTTCACAAATATCTAAAGCAATGTGTTGGATGCAAAAGTGAGGAAAATAGTTTACAGCCCAAGCATACCTTGCAATAAAATTTATGGAAGCCTATATGAAAAATTGAAGAGAAGCCATTCTACACTAACTAAATCTATGAGCACTGGGTAATGGTATGTTTCCATTAATGCTTATCTGAAAGGTGATTTGGGAAGATAAATTTCGATGGAGATCTCTAGCATACTGGAATGATAGTGGAAATTTTTCATGGTGAATTACAAGTAGTTACGATCACCAAACTAAAAACACCTTATCATTAAGATTATAACCAATTTTGAAAGCTGTTATTTACTACATTTAGGGAGTGAGTCAACTACCTAGTTTCAACGTAGTTGAATTCTTTCTCGTGTGTTTTAATCTCCCCAAATCCTTTTTGAGTTAGTCTCTTATCTAGTTATCCTTTTCTGAAATGTAGACATTAGGATTTTCTATAATAAGAAACAGAAAAAGGTATGTAACTTGTGTTTATATATATGGTTGATGTCATACATGTTGTCCTATTTATGATTTTCACTTTGGGGCATGAATCACTCTGCCTATTAATGGCATTCCCTTTTACATAATTCTAAACAGAGTCTTTTCCAAATTGAGGTTGTGAAGTACATATCCTACTATTCACGTCAGAATTTCGCCATTGGAGTCCAATTTCAAGCAAATAGAGAGGAGAAGTGGTTGATGGAGGGGTTTTTTAATTCTTCCCACTCGGTTTTGAATTTGTCACAACTTCTTAATTGGATAGAGAAATCAATACAAATACCAGTGAATATTCCTCCTTATGATCAATTTGATGGTGAAACAAAAATGTTGCCATGAGGTATTACTAAGCATTTCGCAGGGTAGGGTGTAGAGGTTACCTTGTCAAATATCTAGAACCTACGAGGGAGAAGCTGTCTAGAAACCCTACAGAAAACAACATGAATGAACCTTAGCCAGCATGGATTGAGTGGGTAGTTACCATGACCAAGTTCAAGAAAACATTCACCATTGAGTGGGCATCGACGTCCTGGACTATTGATGAGATTCAACTCCCGAGATAAAGACAAGTGTGAGGATTATAAAAGGCCTCAATAAGTTTCCAGTGCATGAATTTACTACGGGGTAATGTCTCTAAAAATATGATAAAAATTCATTTTACTTCATTGAATCCAAAACCATCAAGGTAAGTTAATAGGATATGGTAATCATTTTATGGAAAGGTAAATTCTTGTTCATTTTCCTCTTCAAGGAAAACCTCCCAATGAACTAATACTCAAATATAATCACTATACTTAACAAATCCAATAAGGAGGACTTAAATATTATTCATTTATAAAACCTAAATTTTAACCACTATTGGTGCCTATGCTAATGAATAGGCCATATTACATTTATCACATGAAAGCTACCTAGTGTGAATTATTTTATAATAACTAACATAACAGACTTTGTATATGTTACATTAAATGAAAACCATATTTATAATATTATTAACCATTATGGACCCCATTACATCACTAGGGGGCATCCCACCATTCATCCCCTTTGAAACACATTGCTCTCAAATTTTATATCTATGATGTATCTCCATAAGCCAACTTCCTGTGTATGGGCATTGCCCCCAAACCTAAGAGTGAAGTAGTCCAAGAGGTGTGTCCATAAAGGGACCATCCATAAACCAAGGTACCATGGTACCATGTACAAGTGCTACACTCCACACTAAGAATGAAGTCATCCAAGCAATGCATCCAAAAATCCAACTATCAAGTATAAATGTTTCCTTCAATGTTGACAATGAAGTAATCCAAGAAAGGATTAAATAATCTTATATCCTAGGTACAAGTGTGCATGTTGGGTCCCAACTAATCACACATGAAATTGATGAATAGACATGAGGATTTTGTTAAATATTATCACCATGGTCATATGGATCCAAACATCTTTCTACCAAGATACTACGTCATCCATAACCAAAATATCATCCACATAAATACAAAAGGTTAGTTATTGATATGGAGTTATGTAATTTATGGTATGTACAAGTATTATTACACTAGAATGTCACGACCAATCATCAACGGACTTATTTTACCAAGGTCCCTTAAGGTTGTGGTAAAAACTTAGCAGGAAGAATTAAAGTTCAACTTCAAAGATTAATTTGTTATTGTGACTAGGTTAGGTAGGAGGCACCATCTGAGATCTGTTGGGCCGTGAATATGACCACCTTTTTAACACTTATTTCATCCATTTTTACTTTTCTTTATCATGTTATTAATCACGGTTTATCATATAAGTCTATTTTATAATGATTTATGCTCTTATGAATGAATATTATTTATTCTCCTTTATTTATAATAAATTGATGATTATGCATGATTTTATCAATGAAATTTTAATAAATTGGTTATAACATTATTCACCATTTTTAACCTCCAAGATAATTTCTAGATTGAAGATTTGACCATTAAATGTGGCAACTCAGAAATTCGTTGGAATAAGAAGTGACAGTTTTTCGGTTGAGATTCTGAGAGAATGAAGATGAATTTGGAAAATCTGGAACATGGGTTTTGTCCAGAAAGGACCCAATTAACTTTAGTGAAGAACAGTTTGCCCAAATTCGGCTTTTACTGAGAGAAACGTAGGGTTCTTTGAGCACAATTTTCTCAGATTTGTTGTTGCGACCGTCCTCCAAATTTCAGCTGCAAAGACCAAATTCGCCTTGCTCTTGTGAAAAGTTGAATGGGAATATATTTTCTTGTTGATTAATTAGTTATAATCAATCCAATTTTGTAATAGAAATCATGTTGTAACTTCTCTCTGATCTCTCTTTATTTAAATGAGAACATAGATCAGAGAAGGGGATGATTAATTTGGAGAGGGATGATGAATTTAGAGATGGAGACTTAAGGATTCAGAATTATGATTTGAATTAGAGATTCAGAAGCAAGGATTCATGATAGGATAGGAATAAGAAGGGATTTTTGCATGTTGTAATTCTCAAGCTTTTGCTGTTGTAATGATTTCACAATTTGATGATTAATATATGATTTGGGAGTTGCTACCCATTCTTCTCATCTAAAGTAGCCCAGCAGCGTCCGCTGGCGGCTAAGGGCCCAACCACTGGTGGATTACGCTGCTGTTGTATTATATATTTACACTTCACATGTGGTTTGATCTCTTTCTTTTACTCTGTTTAGTAATCTGACGCACTTTACTATTTTACATATCAACGCTGTTATATATACTTGATTGGATACTATCGTTATCTGCAACAAGAATGCTATGTTATCATTTTAACTTTGTATTGCATTGTTGTTCCTTTTGATAATTGATATAACATTGTTGTTCCTTACAAATTGTCATTCGATTAGAGATTAACCGCGTTGTATGTTCCTAAATCGGTACAACTGTATGATGTATTCTTGAATTGTGACTGCTGTTTATTCGGGATTGTTGTTCTGTTACAATTGCTGTTACTTTATAGCTGTGATTCGTGACATATATAAGAGTAGGTTTTTCGAGCAAGAGCCAATGGAACAATTGATCATACCAGGCTGGAAATCCCAAGAGTATTGTATCAAAGCTCAAATTACTGTCCCTTTTAATGATAAATGTGTTACGCGCTTGACTTGGGTTGCTGTACATTCAGATTTAATCCGTTGTTCTATACTTTATCTTTGATAATCTGTTGTTCCATTTATGTTTTCTATTCAATTCAAAAGTTGTTACTAAATTCTTGTTGATTATAATTATTGCTGCATTCATTTACGTAGGATAGAGTTTTTCTGTTCAATACTATTTATAGAAGTAGATGATGTTCCATTTCTTAATTGCTGTTCCATTTTCTGTTATTTGCATTATTGATTGCTTTAGTGTGCAGCAGGGCTGTCAACTGTAGAGAACATGGGTTACTGCTTCCTCGTTCTCAGATTGATTGTCTTGTCCTAGTTTGATTTCAATTGCATCAATCTCTATAGGAATGAATTATTGCTATTGTATCCTCAATTGATGTTTGTTGAGTGAATAGTTGGATTTCAGAGCATTTGAGTTTATGTTATTGTTAGATTTCTTCCCAAGCATTCATTTACTTTTGTATTTTAAGCACTATATTGCAAAACATTACTCTTGAGTAAATAGCCGCCTCAGACTGAGTACACTCTTGAAATAAAAAGTCGTCCCTGGGTTGAAATTAATGTGAGGTAATTAGGAGTTAAAAAGACACCTTTTTATCGCTCGACAAGATCCTGACAACAATATCAATAGATTTTACCGAACAACTCTCTTTCACCAAGTTTCTCGATTGAGGCCCTAAATTTCATCGAGGCCTACTCACATTGCTTAGAAGAACATAATATGCCATCCTCAAAATCCTCCACCTCCTCAAGTTAAAAAATAATATTAGGGGAAGGAAAAATTACTTTGAATCCTAACACACCAATAGGATTTTTGCTACTTGTTTTATCAAGAAATATAATTCTATTAATGAAACAAGATGACTATGTAATCAACAAATGTTAATGCTCAAAATAGTTTTGTGAAAAATTTCCATCAACTAAGGAGAACATATAGACCAAGGAGATACTAAAGATGAGGCTCCCATAATAGGTACAACTTAACCTCCACTCGTCAATATCTCATTCTAGTAGTTTGAGTTAATTTGATTGTCCCTCTTTAATGCATCCATCACTACAACACATGAACTTTTGAAGCATAGTATTTTCATATATTGAAAAGGCTTGGTTGATCCAATCCCTCTACTCTAATACTTCTCACATGGATATGTTGTTAATATATTGTGTGTAAAATTAAGATAATTTGTGATCCCATTTTTAGTATCATGAATTAAATATTCCCATCCATTCTCTACTTTATTTTGTATAAACATGAGAAGGAGACATGGAAACTTGAATTACTAGTGACGTGACTTCTAAATAATCCACAACATCATAAGATGATCCATAGAAACATCACTAAAAGTCAACCCATATTAAATACTTATCAATTTAATAATTCATTATATAGTTTAATATATGTTATTTTCTAAATAAATGATGGTTGATAATAATTTTGTATCTTATTTAATAGAATATGTTTGTGTGTTTTTTTGTTAGAAAAAACGAAGTTGATCATATTTCTATTTGATTTGAAAAAAATACAAACAATAGATACTTATAGCATTCACAAGAAAGTGAGGTCATTATATTCTCCTTACAAATTTCTATCTCAATATTTAAAATTCTAGCAAAAAAAATTAAGAAGCCCATAACCCTTTATAAAATTGATTGCAAACATATAGTATTTTAAATATTTATAATTAATTATAATATGATAAAAGTTCAATTACTTCCAATAAGGAAATGATGTACTCTATCATCACCTCGAATAGAGTACTGTCGCAAAGGTACATGTAAATATGACATTCTATTCACTCAAGATTGATTATTGCAAAAACTATTTGGAGTTCTATTCTTCACCTAGCCATAGACCTTATTGCTCTAGATATTTCAAAATCAAGTCACGCATGAGCCATCAATCCATTACTATGTTGTCTCTTCTTAGCCTTGTCCTCAATTACACAAACAAAAGTGATGCCATCTTCTCCTTCTTCTCCCTCATTATATAGAATACGTCAATGGTAAGGAACCCAATCCCTATGGTCCACCTACCATTAAATAATTTTTCCTTTGTCTTAACATTTTCCATTCACATAAACCTACATTAGATATTATTCTTCCTTTGTCTGCAATTTTGTAATAATCAATATAATAATTATTTAGTAAAATTTATACTTGTCACAAATTTCAAATTTATGAATGGAATGTCAAGAAAAGCTATCATGTAGATATTGAACATTGCATGTCTTAAATCAATATAGAATTTGCATATCATTAAAAATTGCACCTCTAAAAGATGCACCAATGCTCGTTTTGCACATACCAAACAAGATTTTAGAAGGAGACCAAAAAACGACAAGAACACCACCGGATTAGAACTTTAATTTGAAAATCCCAAAAACCCAACTTTCCCATTCAATAAGAAAAAAATAGATAGGAAATTTAGGTGAAAATGTTGAAAATAATAACCACTTGGTTCTTTCTCATATAACTTTTCTTGATGAATGAAAATAGTGTATTCCTTTGTAGAAAGGTATGAGCTCTGAAATATTCCATGATAATTTCATATTCATGGGGCTTGGTTTTCAAGGAAAAATCCAATGTTCACTCTAAACTAACTATGATCATTAATAACCACTTCATGAATGCTAGTAGTCAACCAGTAAACCAACCACACTAGAATTTGAAACCAAATAGGTCAAAATGGAAATTAAGTATGTTAACACAAGGGTTCAATAAGAACTTGAATTTGGTTACTCGTGCCTACTAGGGAGATATTTACATTAAAGGAAATCATAACACAAGCAACAATACAACAAAGTATAAGTGGTCTGAATGACGACATTACCAAAGATGTAAGTGAAGGACTAGGAAATATATGGTGATCATGGGAACGATAGATATCGAACACAACATGATGATGTTGCTTGGAGAGGGACATATCATTGTGGAGGGATGGATTTAGTTTCTAAAAGGGTCTGAACTCAGTCTACCCAGTTGGATGGGTTGTTTATCTTAGATATAGTGAGATTGGTTAAATTCAGCTTATCAGGTTCATGAGGGTAGGAGAGGGAGGTGAAATAGAGATGGGAAGCTTAATAATCCTCCACAAGGAAAATATATTCTTGCATGTAAAGGTAAAGGGAATGCTAGGGGGTAATCTGATGCAAAGCAATGGTGAATTATGCCTCCCTGAATGCACATCATGAGATTGTGCTTAAGATTCATCATTCTGAAGCTGTGAGAAGACTCGAGTGTAAGCACAAGAGAGAAGCTAAACATATTGTCGGTTGAGAAGAGGGCCAAGAAGGCCCTTTTCGATTCTTCTTCTTTTAGATTAGAGACACAATATTTGAGAGTGTTTATAAGGTAGCAGTAAAGATGAGATGGACTATCAAGCATATGTTGGCAGGGATGTTTCTGGACTATCACAGTGGAAAAAATCATCTAATGGATAAAATGAATGCCTGCTTCCAAAGAAAATTTCAATGTCAAGGAGCAACTAGGGAGGGGTAGATGATGGTTCCCTAAGCTAGGTCAAGTTCTTACAATGGATTAAAGATCAAGTTATGTTGGAAAGTCTCATGAGGAATATTATTATGCAATAAATGCACATGAAAAATTGGAATTCAAAGTCTAGGACTCATTACAAAGAAGAGGTTCAAACAATAACCACTAAGTTTTGAATGGGATCTAAATTTGACTTTCTCAAAATTGAATGAAGTTGGAACCACTCCGAAACAACCCAAAACAATTAATGCTAGTAATAAATATTTAAGTAAAAGTTGACATTATCCTTATCTTTCCTTTTCAAAGAGGAAAGATAAGGAGAATGTCAAACTTTTACTTTTACTTTAAAAATTAAATATTACCATTAATTACTAGGGTTAGGCATTGTAGGGCCTGTTAGTGTCGGTCTTGAGCCCTCCATCGGTGATCAACAACTCTTTACATATGCATAGGTAGGTGTCTCATCAGCATCAATTTTGCATCCTGTTAGGCATGCCATACACTGATGGAGGAGCTGGTCTTTGTTCCCTTCTTGGCTTTGTTGGATCAGGTCATATCATGTGAATGAGCTTGTGTCACACTTGTTTTATTTTTGTCTTGAAATCCCAAGTCTAGGTCTAGGGTTTTGGTCAAAATCACTGCAAGGTCATGAGTCAAAGGTCTAATAGTCTCCAGCGAGCCGGAAGGAGGTATGTAAATATGTTCCATTGATATTTTTCATTAGCTACAGCTCATTTATACCTTGGATTTAAAAACTCTGTTTTTAAACCCAAGGTCATGTGAAATTTGCAATAATAAGGAAAATTTTCAAAATTCTTTAGAATGCCGGCAATAACCCTGGTTTCCTCACCAGAGTCCATCAGATAGTCAACCTGCAAAAATAACCGAGTGAAAGCACTCAAAAGATCAATTTCAGGCAAAGTGAAACTTAAAACAGTGTTAAAATGAATGTCAAAACATACAACATTAGAAAGTGGGTTTGATGATTTAATTTTCTCTAATTTGGGCCTATAAAGACTAAATTTCCCTCTACATAGCCTCATTATGCATTTGCAAGCTTGCAAAACACAAGAGAGAGCTCAAAGAAGGCGATTTGCAGCAATTGGGTTCATTTCCAAGGGGCGCGACCACTCGAACCAGGTGCGCGACCAGTTGGGCGGGGCGCGACCACTCAGCGCCACTCCTACAGTGCATTTTCAGAAGGGGCGCAAACACTCAGAGGGGGCGCGACCACTTAGAACAGGGGCGCGACCACTCGGCCTGAGTTTTCCAGAAACCCTCCAAATCAATCAAATCGCCCTCTCAAGTGCCAAATCGATCGAGCATACTTATCAACATTTTGCAGGCAGAGGTAGCAGTTATATTTATCTTTCAGCTTGCCCATCTTGCTCCAAAACCATGTCAGACACCGAGACTTATGAGCAAGGTGATGACCATTCATCATCTACAGAGGTGGAGGTACAGTAGAGGCCTCGTAAGGGGGGCAAAGGGGGTCATCATAGGAGACA
>APFE031356741.1:0-27832 GCA_000404065.3 Pinus taeda | reverse complement strand
CCCCCCGCGCACTCTCCTTTGGAAACTATTAATGTTTATTTAATAAAGTTTTCAATGCGCCAACACCAGTTTAACCTGTTTTCTAAAGTTAAAACCCACAGCGCCACGGAAAATTAAGATTTTAATGCGCGTGCACCTTTGCTAAACCCCGGGCATCTCCCTTTCCCGTCCACCATCATATCGCCGCCCCCAGATCCGATGGTCCTCGATCGCATCGCGCGCCTGATTACGGTGGTATGTTACCGCCCGATGTCCGACGGTTTTCCCGTCGTACACCGGGACAGGTGGCGGCCTCCCATTGCATCGGGTTGCCCCTGACAGAAACCACCTTCGTACCACAGGCGGTCCGATGCATAGGGAAAACCGCCCTCCCCTCACATAACAAGCGTGCCACCTCATCCTGCCAGGTCGCCTCCACGTCACCTCGCCCTGCCTGCGCCCGGTCCACGTCACACTGCCACGTCACCCCACCGTACTTCCACGTCACCTTGATGATGTCAGCATGTTGACGTCACATCCGTACCAAAGGACCCCCACTGCTGACGTCAGCATGCTGACGTCATCCGCCGTACTGCTGACGTCAGCAGCCAGAAAACTGAAAATTCGCGCAAGAGCAAAAATCATGCTTCGGAGCTCCGGAATGAGAAACAGAGGCAGTTTTCGATGCGCGATTAACGCGAAGCGCTAATCGCGCATCGCTACAGGAAATAGGACGTTTTTGAGAATCTTTAGGGAATCTTTTGATTCCTTGGCCCGTTTTGTGCCGAAAAGGCCCGAAATTGCCCAATTTTGCCAAATTAAATCGATTTGAAGATAGGAAGAGACCAGAGATAGAGATTAAAGAGTATCAGATCAAATCAACAGGGAAAAAGCACGTCAAAGAGTATCAGCAGGCAGCGGAGACCATCAATGTAGCAGCAAAGAGCATCAGCAAAGATCTTAACAGCGGCCCAAAGCAAGGGGAAATTAAATACCTTCCAGCAAAGTCAAAGAAAGAAGGCGAGGCCACTCAAAACTCTCAAATCATGGTTATCGCACATTTAACTCTCACCAGAACAGAACTACAGATCCCAAAGCACAGTTATTTCAGCAGTACTGCATCGAGGCTCCAAGGGCCATATTGCACTCCTTTTGATCCAGCTACCTCTGACACAATTTCAATAGATATTTACTTGCACTTAATTTTGATACAAGTTTAGGTTTAGAAAGCTCTTTTGCAGACCTGTTTTAGGTCAATTGTAATGAGTAAGAATGAGATATTTGCACTATAAAGACAGCCCTGAACACTGTATTACGGGTTGGTTGGTTGGTTAACTAGTCAGCAAGCTATCTCTAGCTGATTTTGCTCCGGGAGAGACTCGCACTGTAATAGCTAATAAGTTTTTATAATCAAAGACTGCTTATGAGCCTTGGAGAATGGATTGTTCACTGTGTTTACTGGTTGAAGAGTGATTATGGAATTCTCGTGCTGTTGCATAACTCAATAAGTGTTTCTTACCTCTGTTTTCATTCATGAATTACGCTCTTAAACAGCAAAAAGAAAGATTAGCGTAGAATTTGTTTAAATACACTCTATGCTCAATTTATGTTGTTTCTTTATGTTTTCTTCTATTTAAGCATAAATATGAATTCGACATGGCTCATGTTTTCATTAACCCAAGACAGTTATCCAGGGATTCTTCATTGCCCCTAGATATAGATCATCTTTCCCTCTGTTAAGTTAAATGAGAGATTCTTAAGTGCCTCTCATTTCTTACATATCATTCACCCTTTTAGTCTGAAGATTGTGTTATGAGCAGCTATCCTGCTTCATTATTTCTCTTATGACCAGAAAGATGCACTAATAATCCTAACCCATGACTCCATGCCCAATGGTTTGAAACTTATCACTTCATAAATTGTCTCTCTCCCTGAAAGCATTTTCCTTCCATCCAAACACAAACAAAAACCCCAGAGCCAAAAGCTAGCCTAAAATCATTAACAAAGTTGAATCATTAAGAGAGAGCCCTCTCTGATTGCAGGTAGGCTAGAACCTGCAATCCAAAGATTGGTTTGTGGTTACCTCGGTCGTATCCCTACAGGAGCCTAGGGACAACCTGAGTGATAACAGGACACTTGTTATCATCTCGTTTATAGGAATATTTTTTGTAAAGTTTGGATGCTAGGTGATGTTGACTCTATTGGCCCTTTACATTTTAGAGATGTTTGGCACTATATCTTTGTTGTCACATTATATATGTTGTGGAATATTCATTAGGACATTATTTTCAATTACAACATTGTGGTCTCTATCTCTCCTTTTATATATCATATTTATTTAAGCTAGATGTATGGATTTTGACAAGTTAAAATTGAATTACTACGAATAAATAATAAACTTCAAAGCAAAAGATCAAAGTTATATTTCTATTATTGTTAACTCAAAAAAGAGAATAAATGTTACAAATATAAGAACTGAATATCTAGAGCATTATGGTGAAATTTGGTGCTAGAAAAGACATAAAACGCCTTGCTATGAAATAATCTTCAAAATATATGAGACAGCTAGAGGATGAAAAACAATTCCTCTTGGAATTCCCAAACTATAAAGAATTGAAATTTACATTTATATTCTTTCTCTAAGGAGAAGGAAAGTGTGTCTTACTTTATGAGGTAATTCATTTCACCTCCTATTTATGATATAAAGGGAAATTTCCTTCTTTTATATATATTAAGTACCTTCACCTTCATGGCCAGCACAATTGCATAGTCTCTAAGAGAAACAGTATGTTTGTCCTTCTATCTATAGAAATAGTCTCTCTCAATAGTCAAGAATAAATTTCCATCCATATACTATAAATAAGGTATTCATGCCATAAATCGGGAACATTGTTAAATTGTTTCAGAAATTCCCCTTCATTTCTTCCCTCAACAAGTTGGAAAATCAAGTTTTGAATCCTATATAGTGGTAAACATGACTTAATTCTTCCTTAATTCCTTCCAGATTTATTAGTGGATCCTCAATGTACTCATAAACATAATATAGCCTATATTTGGCCAAAAAAAGAAGCCCAACTCACATGATGCCTTACTATTCCCAATAAGGATTATGTAATGATATTGAGAATTATGGGAGGACTATATTGATGGGGTGTATGCTATGCCTTGAAGGGGATATTAGTACCCTACTATTTTTTATCCTAATTTTAGGGTGTAAATTAGTTGACCTCTTCTATTACTATTCCTTGGTCGAGGGGCATCATTATCCTTGTGAATGTGGTTAGTAATTTATAATTTGATTTTAGAGGTTCAATGCCTTATTATATTGATTAGGAGTAATTAGATGAAAATAAGAGTGTGAACCTAAGACCCACTCCCCTAATAAATGTAGAATGCCTTACAACCAAAAAATATAAAGTAAGTCTGGATTTTAGACATCTGTGGTTCATTTCTTTTGAGTTAAGCTTCGGAGTATCCACAGTAATAACCATATTTTGTCAACGTTTTAAATCTATATAGAGAATTTCAAGGTTGATAATAAGTTGCAGCTAGGGAGGGAGTGTAACATAGGGTATAAGCTTAACATCCTAAAGCATGGGACATCCTAGCTAAGATCCAAGACTCATGGGGCCTTTTATTGACATGTGGAAGACTCAAAGAACTACAAGTGGACCTTCATTGGCCAAGGTTAGAGCAAGAATGAGGTCCTTTGATCTCACCATATGGTTATTCTAATGAAGTGGTTCCTCTGGTCTATTACATAGGAAAGTGAGTTAAGCCACTTATAGGGAACATGATTCCCACCACCCAGTTCTTTAAGCCTCAATTTTCAAAGAGTGTACACACAATAAGGAAAGGGGCCCACTCAATATCCAGCTAGGGTATGAACTAGAAGGATAGGTTGAATGTCTGAAATAGGAACTTAACATACTATTTTTTCTTTGTGATTCACAAACAAAAGGAAGGATCTACCTTTGGGGAGGACATATATATTTCCTTTCCATGGTCATTTAACACAAAAGCTTTATCTAATTCTTGTATTTCCTATCCCACTAACCAATATCAAGTTCTCAATAGGGATAGTTGGCACTAAATATTCCTAATGCCCTATATTATTAAGAATTATTTCTTTTTGTTGGGATTTCAACAAGGAAGTCCATAGGGAGTGTTTCTAAGGATATGAAGAGGTTAACCACCCTTTTGCTTTAGAGGAACCTTGTCTCATTGTAATGAACAAAAAATTGACTCTTGTTGTATTCTTTGAATTCTTGACTCTATTGGAACACATTCACCCACCCAATCATACTTCAAGACTTGTGCTCAAGGAAGACTTATACTAAATAATAAACCTTTCTAGAGCTTAACTTAAAAGGATGAGAAAACCCATTAGTGCTAGAAGTGAGACAATAATTTAGTACTTACCTTAACACTTTAGGGAAAGAGAGTTTTAAGAAATATTAGGAAAATAGATTGGGTAAGTGACAAGACCTTACCTTTTTGTAAGCCAAATATATTAATGACTTTGATATTAAGTATTTTCCCTGCTTTCTTGGAATGTCCTCCATTAATAAGTCACCCTCAATTCATTAAGGAAAGGAAGGGCCTTTATTCTTTGTTATAGAAGGATTGTCCTTAGTTTACCTTTTTCTATGAATTTGTTTAATTAAATAAATAATTTATAATTTGATAAATTGTATTATTAAATTTGGGGAAAAACTAAAATATCTAAATGATATATGAAGAGAACAAACAAATCCTTTATTATGCTTCATTCACATTCCGACAGGTCTGTATTGCACAAATTGCAATGTGAAGCATAGTCATTTCATTATTAAAATAATGTAAGCACAATTACGAAAGCAATATGCGAAGATAAAGTAATTGCTAGATTTGCTTTACCAATAAAAACATTGTTTCTGGACAAGAAAAATTATATCAAGTAACATAAAGATTGACGATTTGCAATTTGCAGAAATAAATATATGGAGGATGAATTTGATATTAAAGATTTTTATTCTATTTTTTGCAGTGTTTTATCTATTTTGCGGAGTTGAGTGGCCTAATATCTATTATGCGAAGATTTTTTGGTTGTGCGAAGATTTTTTGGTTGTGCGAAGCTCCACATCTCCACACTTATTTTGTATGAAATCTCAAGTTTAAATATTGACACCAAAAATTATATAATTATACCTACTTGAATTATACCATAAATAAGCACAAATGCACATAGTATTTACGTAATCGGAACTTTTTATGCCCCAAACTTTAATAATCCCAAACTACTAATAAATTTATTAATATGTAACATGCATAAATGTATATGGACATACAAGACATTATGGAGGAATGTGTCTATTCCTTGCTCCACATAGTCGTTTTTCTTCACAACATTATTCCTCATGCACATTAATAAGATAAAACTACCAATTAGTTGATTATTTCATTTCCAAGAAAGTGTTTCAAACTCAAACACTTCATTTTAATGCTTAATGCATTTGGATCAAGGTACGTTCAATGCATTCTTGCATATGGAAGACTTATGCTGATGGTTCAATAGTTTAATTATCCCTTTGTGTGCATTAATAAAACAACCCTCCTTTCCTAGAATTATCATACATTCAAAAGGTCAAAGATGTACATTAATCCATAAAATGGAATTAGTAAGCATGCCTAAACTAGGATTTTCATTTCGCATAATAGTATATATTGATTCTGCAATTGACTTCTTGCTAATGATTCGTGAATCTAGATGAAATCTATTTTCCTTCACAATGATTCAACCTCTCCATTAACAAAATAAAATGGTCTATCTTGCTCTTGAGAGATATTCTTCAAAATATGAACTTCTAGCAAGGTACATAGAAAAGATGAGCTATGAGGATAATAAGCTTTGTTTCTATATACATAGAAAATATGTGCAGGGATTGTAGTAAAAATCATGTGCAGGTAGTGCACTAGAAAGTGTGCATGGAGAAGGTGTGTGCAAAGCAAGGAACACAAACAACTTTGCACACGCTACCTTCACACACTCTTTCTCCACACACAAAATCTCCAATATTTATGTGTGAAGAGGAGAAGGTTTCTATTACTTTGTTCACACACTAAAAATATAAGAGCTTCAAACTTAGATATTGGACAATATTTATATTTATATGTGTAAATAAAACTTTTAAGTTTAATATATATAAGTGTTTAGGTTTAATAAACTGTTAAATATTGTAATTAATTGGTTTGAATATATAAATACATAAATGCCTAAATCAATAGAGTTTAAATGTATGAATATTTAATTTTATATGGTTTATATTTGTAAATTGATATAAATTCAATGCAAATTGATATCTCCTACACACCTTTTGGGTGACTGGACTAGTTGAGATCTGCCTCACTTCTACTTTTTCTGTTTTGATGGTGAGTTCTATGAAAAAACCTATGGGGTGGCCATGGGTTCCCCCCTGTCCCCTATTGTTGCTAACATGTTCATGGAAGATTTTGAATCCAAGGCTTTATCCTCAAATGTATTTAAACTTAAGCTTTGGAAAAGATTTATTGATGACACCTGCGCCATATGGAAACATGGGCCTGATAAGTTAGATCTATTTTTCCAACATCTTAATAATTAGTCTAACTTCATAAAGTTTACCATGGAGCGAGAAGTTGAGAGTTTCCTTCCTTTCCTTGATGTCCTCGTTTCAAGGAAATATGATGGATCTTTCTCCCATCACGTGTATTGAAAAAGACTCATACTGAGGAGTATCTTGATGACAATTCCCCAATTTTCCTGCTCAGAAGATAGGTGTTCTCAACATGTTAGCCACTCGTGCTCTAAGAATTTATGATGACCACCTTTCTAAATAAAAGTTCCATCTCAATTTTTTCGTCTAGAATGGTTATAGTAGGCAACAAGGTGTTACACCTTTCCTCAAGAGTTCAAGGGTTTGACCTTAGGAGTAAGGGTCCCAAGGTCAAGAAATACCCCATTGATTGTAGTTCAAGAGTTCACCTCCCCTTCATCCAAGGGATGGAAAACAAGATTGTGGGAATCCTGAAGAAGAATATTGTTCCCTCAACCTTTAGACCACTCAGCATCATTAGAAGTTCCCTAAAATCTATTAAAGACCATGTGAACCCTATGGATATGAAAGGTGTTTATATCATCCCATGTTCTTGTGGAACCTCATACATTGGCGAAACTGGTCAATCTATTAACCAGAGGATTGAGGAACACGCTGCTGATATCAAACATGGGAGGACTAGATCTTCAATTTTGGTGAAACATGCAGAGAAGACCAAGCATCATATATGCATTGAGGAGGCTAGGGTTATTGTAAGGATTTCTCATTTTCATCACCGTAAGTTTAGGGAAGCCATTGAAATTAAGAGGTCTTCCAGTAATATTAATAGGGATGACAGCTGGAAAATTAGTAGCTGTTGGATTCCCACCCTCTCTTCTTAGTTTTTCTCCTTCATTGTCTGGAATTTTTGTCTCGTTTCTTGTTTGTGTACTAATTCCCCTTTTTTCAATTTTTTTTCATTACGTAGAGAGGAATACCCTCATTTATTTATTTTATTTATTATTTTTTTTTTTTGGTAAGTAAGCACCCACGAGGGATTTGAACCAGTGACCTATCGCAATGAGTGCCTTAACAGTGCACCCATTCACCGTCAATCCAAAGCCCCATGGGTTTTTATTTATTAATTTTTATGAGTATTATTATTATTTTTTAAATTATTTTATTCCTAGCTTATCCCCAAATTAAAAATTTGTTTATCATCCTTGTTATTTATACCTTTTCCCAAGTCGGATCTTTAGTTAAAAAAATAAAAGAAAAGAATGAATGAATGAATAAATAAATTATTTAAACAATATAAAATATTTCCCTAGTCAAATATAACCGTTTAGATAAATAAATAAATATTATTAAGTAAAACCCTAGTCAAATATAGCCATTTAGATAAATTAATAAAGAAATAAATAAATATTATTAAGTAAAAATAAATAAATAAATTATTTAAACAATATAAAATATTTCCCTTTTCCTCGCCTAGTCAAATATAGTCGTTTTCTTCTAGCGGTTAAGATGGCTTGCCTTCCAATTTGATTTTCAAATTTATGTTTTTTCATAGCATATGTTATTTTAGTAATTAATATTACCCTATATCTTTTATGCCATTATCTTGTGCAAAAGCTTTCTCATTGTGCGGAATGCGGAGGTGCAAAGAAAACTCTGTACAATGATCATTGTGTATTGGAGAGAAGTAAAATTCCTATTGTAATAATAATAATTTTGAAATGCTATTTTTTAGCTTAACGTAAAACCTTAGAAACCACATCGATTCAAGATACAAAATTGCCTTGCAAATACAATTAATTATCTATACTGATTCCACATCTGATATAGACATAAAACAAACATTTCATGACAGAAACTTAAACAATCCAAAAATGATGCTTGATTTATTTTTAGTACGCTCCCCATATCCGTTCTCTCGCGCAACATTTCTTGCTCACATATATTAAAAAAATAGTTCATTTAATATTAGATAATAGATGTTCAATTGACAAATGTGAAATCACTAATGCACTTAGTATTCAACAAACATCAATATCAAACTTTGTTCACTATATTTTGATAAAAAAAAGTTGTTTGATAACAAAACAAGCTAATAGATTAAATGTCATGGATACATATTATTTCACTGAAGAAATGCCAAAAATACTTTTGTTTCTTGGCGGGAAAGCTTTATTTAATCAAATAAAATGAGATTTAGGATATTAATAAAATAGTATGTTAATATCGATTTCTAAAGTGTGCCAAATGGAGCAATAATAAAACACAATCCTATCAATTGGACTATCTTAAGTTGGGATTTAAGAAAAATGAATATGGTTTAAAGTAACTGATTTTAGAACAATTTTTTCTAATTGCAAATTAGGAAAATCAATACTAACCAGATTGATGATGATCTATGGTTAATGAATACCATGAAATTCAATTGTAGCTAAATGTCCTTTCATAACTTTGATGTCAATTCGTGATTTAGATGACTTATCACCTCTAACACATTATATGTAATCCTGTTGATTCTGAACTACTTTCTAATAGCTCTGGGAAAACGATTTGCTAATGTTCATCTTTTTGTAGACCCGTTAGCACTAAACTCACCTCTAAAAGTTATAGGCAATTGACTTGCTTAGTTTATTTTGAAATTGATAAGTGTTCTCAAGATTTTCTTTGTCAGTTGTTTATTATTTTTTGAATTCACTAATCCTTGTCGATATCATCGTTGTCAAAGGAGAGGGGGGACGAGGGATAGGGGGTGGGGGGACACTTTGGAACTCAGAATATCACGATTTAGCTATTACTATTGTAATATCAACAATGAGACAAATGGTTGAAAGAAACAATGGAAAAAACACACAGGAAGATGCATGTGCATACATTAAAAATATTGTGGAATATACACATATGCATACATTAAAAATATTTTGTAAGTTATGTCGTACTCTTCCATATGTTGTTTCTTCAAAAAAGCATTCGATTTAAAAATTTGTTTAAGTTCTGTATGATAATGATTGGTTTAGAAATTTGTTTAAACTTTGCATGCCAAACCCTTTTTGATAGAAATTAGTTATAACAAGTTATTAGAAATATGTCAATCTATTACAAATAAATGAAGAATTGTATATCAAGAAACATATAGTAGAATAGCCTAATAACATTGCATCACCTATACTTTGATATGATCATGTTCATGGAACATAAATTTTGTAATTATACCAAATTGGAGCATCAGAATAATATAAATGTTATGTGTGAAAGTGTTTGCATTTGTTTTCCAATCTAATGAAATTGTACAATAAACTAAAATACTTTTTCTAATACTGTTTAACAAATTATAGGATTTGCAAATTAGATATATCAATAAAATAATGTAAGAAATCACATTGCAAAAATTGTAGACATAAAATAACACAGTGAACTATTTACACATTACAATCAAAACATAGTTAATAATGTTAGTAAATATCATAATAAAAACAACAATACTCGAAGGGTGAGTGGGGTTGGGGGAGGCGGGGACAGTGTTGGGAAAAATATTGAGAGGGGGAGGGGCGTGGGATGGGGCTGAATCAATATTTTAAAACTCACTTAAGCCTTTTAATTTCTTATTCATATTTCTATATGCTATTTTCATTAAGTAAACCAGCGTATGTACACAACTATGATGTAGACAAACAATGTATACCCAATTAACTAACTTTTCATTTATTTCGTCATCTTTTTAACTTGAATTAGTGCATCATTACTTCATTATACATTAATTAAACATTAATCATGAGCAGTAAGAGAAAAATAAACCATCACACATAAGCGACACATAAACACATGAGTACACCAATATTTTTAGCTGGAAATCCAATGTGGGAGAAAACCATCATTGTTGTCATCTCTACTTTCTTCTTTTATTATAAATAAAAATATCTTACAATCTTGTACTGGTGCAGACTTATACCAGTATGCAGGCACCCACTTGCAAAAGGCTGCAACATTTTCTCATTCTCCAGCACCCACTGGAAGGGAGATCCAACCCCCTAATCTCGTTTACCAACACCCAATAGATGGGAGATCCAACACCGTGATCAGATTTTCTAGCTACCACTGGAAGGAAGCTTTGATTCTTTCACTGAAGCCTCTAACCCTCAAAACCTTTGTGGACCACGTTTCGTAATATTTCACACTGGAACCACCTGACTCACAACATCAAACCTATAGGCCACTTTTCATCATATTTTCAGACTGGACCCACTACCATCATCTAAGACCAATACCAAATAGAAATACTAAAATCAATCACTGTATCAAATCACTTTATCACTGAACCAATTGAGTCATAAAATCAATCATTGAGCGTAAATCAACTATTGCAACTAGATCAAACTAATCCAAAACATATCATATCAATGCACAGTTACTTATCAATATACTAAGCTAAAAATTTCTACCCATAATATAAACTAACTTCTGTTACTGAAAACCATAAACAAGAATATATCAGAATGTATACATTACTGTTCTGAGTCATACCCATGTATGTACGTGCTTTCCTTGAAGAATAACTACATACAAATCTTAGCACACTAATAACTGAATATGTATTACTATACCACTGAATCAATCACTTAATCACACACTGAAGCCATCATAGATTACTGAGCCAAATGAAGATCACCATACAACAATATCATCACAAGTCAATATTTCACTCCACAATCCACTCAACCCAACCAAAATTATCAAACACAGATTAACATAAGAGAGACTTCATCGATAGACAACAACAAACATGACAAAATTGATCAAACATCATTAAAAACTCATACTGCAAAACCTAGCATATGTACACAACTCTTATAAAGTACTTCCGCATATCATAAATGCTTTTCATACTTGACACCTACGTACATATTCTGAATTTTTCGCAAAATGCATACACGACTACCTAGATGCAGATCCGCGTATGTACACAACTTCTCAATGGAAAACCAACATAAAAATTTGTAATCACAGAGTCATACCTTTGCTACACAACAAAACAGATACTTCACAACATGTTGATCCTTCTTCCGTCAACATTAGGGGAGATCACCTGGTCGGGAACTTAGAGCAGCTCCTTTTCCATTGAAGATGGTGGTTCTAACTGGTTATAGGTCCAATTACCTTGTCATCTAAGACTAACCTAAAAAAATCTAATACTAATCTAAAAATAATATAACCTAAACTAATAATTAATCTATTTACACCTATATTACATCATGTTACATTTCCTTTATATTGATATTTAAAGATGTAAATTAAAGAAGTAAATCAACACAAAGGTTTGATCGATTCAAAAAGGCTGATCAAACAACAATTAAATGATTTATTTGACCCTTTAAGAGAGGACTTGATGCAAAACTAAAATGCAGATGCAAAGCTAATTTAAAACATGAAAAACCTATCTCGAACTAGAATGGGATAACTCTCTCCCAATCCGAGAGAAAGTTAACTAAAATAGGGGGAAAGACTGATATAATTCATCATATGATTTTGTATCAATTAAATGAAGTAGTTCACATTAACTAATACAAGTGAGAGCAAAATAGTTATCAGTCGCCACAAGAATACTTCAATGAATTAAGATTGATTTCAATCTCATTCTACCCTGCAAAGATATCTTCAACAAAGTTTCAACAGTAAAATGTCAATGAGATAAAAATATTGCATAATATGAAAGAAACATAATACTATTTAGAATAAAGATCAGAACCAAAAATGAAACTTTAACAGTGAGACAATAATCCTGCATTCCGCTAATAGTACACAAGAATAAGAATTAATTAAAACCATGTCAAAATTTACATTACAAATGTGTAGTCTTGGAGTAGCTCAGACCCATAATCACATTGCCTACAATAGTGCTAATCAATGAGAATAGAGCCATAAACCCTCTGTTTTCTCTATAATCAGCCTTTCTATAAATAACAGTAGTGTTATTGCATAAATCAAACAACTACAAAGAATCCCCCTTAAGTGGATCGCGACCTCCCCCAATCTTAATTAAGAGAAAGGTATTTATACATAGTTTCAAAGTTAACAAATCTCTTCGGTTTCTCAACAAACGAGAAATAAAAAGTAATTGAATCTGGAGGTTTCATATTTTGTTGAATCACAAGCTGAACTTAGAAGATCTCGGAAGCTTCACTTGGATCAGATTCGAATAGTCTTCGAATGAGAGGAAGGATAGTTTCCAACAAATTATCTGAATAACCTTTTTCAACAACCTCTATCTTTCTTTAGCACTATAGTGATTCAACTATTCAATTAAAATCAGAAGAGAAATTTCTTTCAGAATCAGCCTTGTAATCCAAATACAACAAAGCAATCAACATTTTAGAAATAATTTGAATCTAAAATAATCCCAATGAAAAACCAATGATAAATAACCTGAGACCATTAACAGTGACTTATTCAAAACTTAATAGTAACAACCAAACCAAAGTGTGACAAGCGACGAACGTGGATGGATATCGGAGGTTGGAGCATTAGAGTTTTAACATGACACACTCTAGAAAACTTGTGATATATGGAAAGTTCTGATGAGGAGAGGATATGATATTATATTAAATTGTTGTGATAAATCCCATTAGATCCACAACCAAATTGATGATGGAAAGATTAAGTCATATCGACAATTTTAGATATGTGTCATTTCAAAAGTTCTGATATGAGAGTAGACACGATATTTCGATTAGACCAATGTTAATACACATATCGGGTCCACTTTTAGAAGGAATATTATGTTGGAGGTTGGAGTGAAGGCCTATCAGAGATCAGAGGTGAATGATTATCAACATATCAGAGTGGAATCCTTTAGGGATATCAACGATCGGAGGGAGTGTTGTATCAGAAATTGGAGATCGGGGAAATATGATATTAGAACTTTTGAGAGGTGACACATAACAAAATCTATGATATGAGGGATTCTTCGATATAAGGGAGTGGAGGAAGGTTACATGGTATGTGGGTCCTCTGTAATACTTTAGCCACTTTATAATACATATCACCGAAACCTATATTCGTTTGTTTGTATTGAAGCCATTTTTCATATGTTTCAGAGTTTATATTTGTATGTTTATTAAAAAGGGATAAGCCACTTGACACATTTTAATATGGTTAATGAATGAATCTTGGTCTCGGGGGCTATGTTTTATTAATATAAGATACTTAAAACAAAAATTTATTTACAAAGTTTATAAACAAACAAACTTAATCAAATTAGGCAAAATATAAAAATAAAACAAGTGTAAATAAAAGGCACATTAGACTTGAAATGAAGTAATCACACTCAAAGCCTACACGCAATTCAAAAAGGGTCCCCATGTCTATTATGATAGAATAAAATGGGGGTGTTTTGTTTTCACTACAAAACAACCCTTACTATCACACATTCATGTCAGAGTATCATTACCACCATAGATCTAACATTGTTGGCAATAATCATAATATATCAAGCAATCATATTCATTAGACTCTACTATACTTTTAGATCCATCAGATATAATCCTCCTCCATGATTCTTGATGCACACCCGTTTCATATCAAATAATTCATCAATAACCCATCTCTTTCATAGTCTAACAATTTGATCTCCATCTCCTTATATAGCTTAGGCCTTAGCCAATACCTTAGGCCAATCCCTTAGTAATTCCGATGATATTATTTGACGGGATCAAATATCCATTGTCACACTCAATACTATGGGCCAATACCATGGTAATGGCCCATGGTATTCCAATTATCATAGTGTGGAATATGTACGACTTTTCTTCACCATACCTACGTATGTACACGACCTTTCTTCATAGGACCCACATATACTTTCTCACATTTTATCTTTATAATTCCTCTGTCTTTGAACTGACATTCCTTTGTACATTCTCTCTATCACATCAATACCAAATATGTAATCATACTTCTACCATCATGTTGACATATTTATCAAGTAGGTTTCCATCAAGGACAACACATTAGCCATAATGCCAACAATCTCCCCCTTTGGACTTGATGGAAACCATGTTGGTGTTTGATCATCACCATTTGTAAATACTTGCAAATACATTTGTAAGCACACAAAGCTTTTCTCGAAGCATTATTATCCAAACACCAAGCTATTATCCCCCTTTTATATCAAGGGAAAATTTTTGACCAATTCTAAATGAAGACTTCTATCTTCCTTTGCAGAGATGAGCACTGCATATCTGATCTGTTGAATATGAACATTGTATACTGACCATGCTCCCCCTGAGCATATGTTGAATCTTTTGGAAGATAAACAAAGAAATACATGACTCTATGGCTCAATCAAATATGGCCTTTCCTATCACCAAGGAATCATTATTACATCAATCAGCCAACACAGTGGGTTTACATATTTGACTCAACATTAAATCAACTGCCCAAAATGGGGTTACATACATAATTTAATTAACTCCAAAACATGACTAAATATTACAATTATTACAACATGGGTCTTTACATGACCTTTACATCAATAGACAAACATGACATTTATAACCAAAACCAGAGAGATCAAGTTAGCAAGACCATGATTGTCATCAACAATCATCATATAGGATCCTGCAACATGAACATCATGATCATGAAGTAAGATAGGAAAATGTAACATCAATATTTATCAACATCAACATGTTACCAAATATGTAATGCTTTCAATCATCACCAAGTAGTTGTAGCAACATTATATCAATAGCCATCCTATTGTCTTCATGTAACCTGCCTTTTCCTCATATAGGCAACAATATTATTTTCTTGGACCATTATCTTCATGCAAGAAGAAATATCACACCATAAACAACTTCACCAATATGCAACTCAAGTAATCATCCATCACTGATAACCTATGATATAGAGATATCAATATTCATCATCATCAACCAAGCATAAGACTGTGCAATCAAGCTTTGTTAGTAACCCGTCTCCTTGATCTCATATCATCAACATGCTATATACGAAGAGCCACAATCCTTGAGTAACATATCATATGTAGCATAAAATATACATGCATCATCACCATGTAACATATCTGAGAACCAATAGCAACACTATAGGCATCATCCATAACTGCACCATAAGCAACTCAAGCATCATAGAAGACATAATGAAAACATCATAGCATAAACATCTCCAGTAAGTGTCACTTAAGAAATATCTATTCATCATCCAAAACTTCAACAACTAATGTGTCTTCAACATCATCACCAATGATATATAATTTTCATGAACACCACTATGCAACAAGGAATGTTGAAGAAACCATAATTCCAACAATGCACTATTAGAAGCATAAAAAATCCTCCCCTTGAACCTGTGCCAACTATTCATTGTTAGGTTTGATCATATCCATCTTCATCAATTAGGAAAGCCATCAAAAGAACCAAAAAAACAATGTCATACTGTAGAAAATCAACATGAATACCAAATCAACATGGGAATCATCATCAAGATATACATATGTATAACTCCCCCTCATATTATACACCAATGACCCTGAGAATCTTCTCCAACTCTTCATGAGGTCATGTAATTCACATCACTTCTGAAATCACTGTGAGACATATTATTTTAAGAAAAATGTACTACAGTAGAGACCATCTTCTTTTACTCTACGTCTGAAGAATATGAACTATCCTCCTCATTTATGCAAGAATTCATTTATTTAAACACGTATAATTTGTCTAAATTTTTGTATCCACTTACTATGACCTTTATAGTTTATTCATCTATAACCTTGCATTTGGTTGAAGTAAACACAATTATATTTCATTTATCTGCCATTTGACCTACACTTATAATATTCTACTTTAGACCTTGAACTAATGAAGTATGAGATGCTCTTCTGTACTTATTAATTTTGGATCTACCTTTTCCCATAAATTTTTTTGGAGCATTGTTTCCAAGAATAACCTTACCATATTTTTATTCCTGAAGGACTCAAACTTGTTCTTATCTCTTGTCATGTGATCATTTTATTCTAATTTTCCTTTGAGAATGTTTACCTCAACCTCCATCCTTTGGTATTCTTCTTCCTTTACCTGATAATGTTTCCTCATTCCTTATTCAACCTTTCTTCCTTCTTCTGGCTTCTTTAACTTGATAATATCTTTCTTCAACCCATTTTATTGTTCTTCAAATACTTGAAGTAACTCTTCTTTTTCTTGTTTGACTTTTCTAGATCTTCTCTTAGAGAGACAATCTCAACTTCAATTCATTCACAATATTTATTAGATTCTACTGCAACATGATCCTTGTTATCATATGCCTACAACTATCCTTGAGATTAATAATCATTTTCAAAGAAATATTTAGTTTTCTTTTAAGATTAAGGGTTTCCTCTAACCCGTCTTCTTCTGAATCAGTAACTCGGTCTGACATAACATACTTATCTTTTGATACATCATTATTTTCTTTAGAAATAAGGTTACTTGTTGGTTATTCTGATGAAAATTATTCCTTTATTCTTCCTTCATGGATTTCCTGAAGATTATCCCATACGTCCTTTGTAGTTTCATAGTGCATAACCTTTCCTAACACTAGATCATGTATGTTATAAAAGATCTAATTTAATGTTACATTATTCTTTCATAATTCTTCACATGATGGAGGAGTTTTATTGCAACAATTACATACTAAATTCCAAACATCACATCCTAGGTTCATTAAATTAGAATTTGTTCATTCTTTCCATTCATGATAGTTATCATTACTTAGCAGAAACATACCTTTGTTGTCCATTGTTTTTAACTTGCCTTGTTATTCTGATTCTAGGGTCATCATCTTTGAATTTGATTTCTCTTTAGTATGCTTACTTTCAATTTTACCCATGACAACAAGTTTAGTTGATTCACTGTCATCTTGACTATCATATGTATTGCATAGACAAGTAAATGGACCACAATTAGAACAAAAACCCATACCTAATAATTATTTGCTATTGTCTTCTTCATTCTTGATCAATAGAAAGAGGGGTGGTCCCGAAGATGAATATTTACTAATGTATATAAATGTCACTACCTATGATATATCACTGTCACTACCAAATTTTTTTGACTCCTTCCTTTGAGCTATCTTCTTCTTTCCCATCATCTTTGATCCACTGCAAGTGGTTAATCTTCAACTGAAGTGACATGTTTTGATACCAACTATTGGGAAAAATACTGAGAAGGGGGGTAGATAAGTATTTTAAAAAGTCACTTAAACCTTTCGATTTCTTATTCAGATTTCTATACGCTATTGTCATTAATTAAACCAACATATGCACATGACTATGATGAAGGAAAACAATGTATACCCAACTAACTACCTTTTCATTTATTTCATCATCTGTTTAACTTGAACCAGTGCATCATTGCTTGATTATACAATAATTAAACATTAATCATGAGTAGTAAGAGAAAAATAAACCATCACACATAAGAAACAAATCAACACATGAGGACACCATGATTTTTAGGTGTAAACCCAATGTGGGAGAAAACCACCGTTGTTATCATCTCTATCTTCTTCTTTTATTATAAAGAAAAACATCTTACAATCTTGTACTGACGCAAAATATTACCAATAGCATGCACCCACTTGTAGAAAGCTACAAGATTTTCTCATTTTCTATCACCTGGTGGAAGGGAGATCCAACCCCTTGATCTTGTTTACCGACACCCACCAGAAGGGAGCTCCAACCCCCTGAACAGATTTATCAACTACCATAGGAAGGAAGCTTCGAATCCCTCATTGAAGTATATAACACTCAACACCTCTGTGGACCACATTTCATAATATTTCATATTGGATCCACCTGACTCACAACATCAAACCTATAGGCCACTTTTCATCATATTTTCAGTCTGGACCCACGACCATCATTTAATACCAATACCAAATAACAATACTGAAATCAACCATTGTATCAAATCACTTAATAAATGAACCAACCGAATCATCAAATCAGTAGCTCAGTCTAAATAAACTATTGAAACCAGATTAAACTAAACCATAACATATCATGTCAATACACAGTTACTTATCAAAATACCAATCCAAACAATGTTACCCATTACAAAAACCAACTATTGTTACTGCAAACCTTGATCAAGCATACAACATATTGTATACGCTATTATTCTGAGTCATACCCACGTATGGATGCGATTTACCTGAATAATACCTCCATACAAATCTCAACACATTGATAATTGAATCTGCATTACTATACCACTAAATCAATCACTCAATCACATACTAAAACCATCACAAATTACTAAGACAAATACATATCACCATACAACAGTATCATCGCAAGTCTATATTTCATTCCACAATCATTTCAACCTAACCAACACTATCAAAAATAGATTATCATAAGAGAGACTTCATCAACATACAACAACAAACATAAAAAAACTGATCATACATCATTAACAACTCATACTGCAAAACCCTAGAAAATGTAGGCAACTCTTATAAAGCACTTCCACGTATGTATGCACTTTTCATACTTGACACCTACGTACAGATTCTGAACTTTTCACATAATGTATATGCGACTACCAAGATGCATATCCGCGTATTTACACGAATTCTCAATGGAAAACCAGTGTAAATATCTGTAATCACTGAGTCATATGTTCGCTGCACAACACAACACATACTTCACAACCCTTACTGTCACACATTCATGTCAGAGTATCATTACCACCACATATCTATTATTCATAATCATAAAAGATCAAGCAAGCATATTCATCAGTCTCTACTATACATTCAGATACATTAGATATGAAACTCCTCGATGCTCCTTGGTGCACACCTATTTCAGATTAAATCATTCATCAATAACCCATCACTTGCACACTCTAACACTTTGATCCCCATCTCCTTCTATAGATTAGGCTTTAGCCAAGAGCTTAGACCAATCTCATAATAATGCTGGTGGTATTCATTGATGGGATCATATATCTATTGTCGTGCTCAATACTATGGGACAATACCATTGTAAAGACCCCTGGTATTCCAATTATCATATAGTGGAATATGTACGCAACTTTGCTTCACCATACCTACATATGTTCGTGACCTTTCTTCATAGGACTTGCGTATACTTTCTCACATTTTATATTTATCATTCCTCTGTCTTTGAACTGATATTCCTTTATCCATTCTCTCTGTAACATTAGTACCAACCTATATAATTGTCTTGTTACCATTATATTGACATCTTTATCAAGTAGGTTGCCATCAAGGACAACACATTAGCCAAAACCATTGTGTAAAATGTAGAGGAAGAAACGACCAGGTGAGTGAGGAATAAATATTCCTTCACACCTCTGCACATTGTATCAACGTTAACAATTACACATACTATGCAAGGGTCTCAAAACGAGAAAGAATCTTTTTTAACTTGACACGAATGAAGCTTCGAAATTGTTTTAGCCCGCCTTGGAAATGTAAAACCCAAGTTCAAACATAGTGAACTGCAACAGATTGTATACTTTATTTACATGTTTTTGCTTTTAAATTTTGGGAAACCGAAAAATGAAATAACAATTTAACATTGGTAACTCTGATTTTGCAGTGGAAATTTCAGACACTTTGAGTTAAACTAAAAACTATGAAGATTGTTTGCAAATATTATTAAACATTTTTTTTTTCTTTATAGAGACATTAAACTAGTATTAAGGAGCCATATAATCTTTAAATGTTCAAATATAGAGACTCCTCACATAGGTTTTTTACTAACATAAACTATGTGCGAAGGAAATAAGTTTTGTAATTTTGTTTGAATAATTATAGAATTTGCAAATTTGATAAATCAATAAAACAATGTAAAAAATCATATTGCAAAAAAGTGGGCATGACATAGCACAATGAACAAACTACACATTACAATCAAAACATAGTAAATAGTATTAGTAAATAACATAATATAAAACATAAAACTTGAACAAATAAATTCATTGAAATATGTTTTTGTACAATGTTAACAGCTACAAATTACGTAATCACAAGATGAAATCAGATGCAAACTATCCAGTGAACCAAAAAAACTCTTCTAAAATGCTCAAATTATTGAACCAGAAAGTAGAAGACAATGTTAAGATTGGAAGTGCGGATATGTGGAAGCATGGAAATGCGGACAACCCCCCACCCCTCCTTAATAGTCAATGGGAATTTAGTTTTACTAGTTATCGGTAAGAGATATATCCGCACATTTCATAGAACACCTCTTGATCTTGACAACTTGACAAAATACTATCCCCAGAATACCAATAGTAGATTGCTTGATAATACAAGTAAAGAGAATAATAGATCAACTGACCATAACATGAAATGAGATCCCAATCATCCAAGAAACCAAAAAAGTTGTTTGAAAATAGCTAAATTATTCAAGCAAAAAGTATAAGGTCATGTTAAGATTGGGAATATGAATATGTAGACGCTTCGTCTACTCCTTTCCAGCCATAGATCAGGTAACCAAAAGATGAAATCATATCCTAATTATCCATTAAACTGTAAAAGCTCTTCGACGATGCTCAAATTCTTCAAGCAATAAGTAAAACATAGTTTTAAAATTGTAAGTGTGGATACGCAGAGGTGGGGATGCCCCTCATACTCCTTGCCAATAGTATTATCAAAATAAAATCAATATATTTCTTAGCAATGCAAGAGAAGAGAACAAGAATACCATCAATAGTTTTCCTGGTAATGAAAACAACGAGAACAAGAATACCATTAGTAGATTACTTGATAATGCAAGCAACGAGAACCGTACCTTCACTAGATTCCTAGATAATGTAAACAAAGAGAACCGTAATTATACACATATAATCACATTTTGATGGTTTATGAAAAATGTGCCATGTGTCTCGAAATTGGACAACAAATCAATAAATACTGATTTGTCAGCACAATATTGATCATAGGAAATTTTTTGTAGATCGGGTAATACTTTCTCCAATTCCACTCTTACAAAAAAAAAATATTTTGTGTTCCTATCATTTGCATGTATGATATAGTTTAATTGATGGAAATAAAAAAAAGTGACAATTTTGATTGCAAATGGTATGATAAACCTGTTGACGGTGCTGAACTCGCCAAAAATCAAGGGGATCTCGCCGGTAAGAATTCCTAACTAGACCTCAGATCGTCTGGAATATGAGTCCCAACAGTGGGTGTTAATGTAGTGCCTTGACCATGGTAGGGCGTAGAGGTAAGTATGATGAATTTGGTCAAAAGAAAGTGTGTGACCTTGTAGCAAGTAAAGTGAGATGCATGGGGGTTTTAACACATGAAGGGGAAAAGAAAGTGTGTCCCTTGGAAGCCTGTAATAGTACACAACCTAAAAGGAACACACGAGTCGAATGACATGACAAGATGGAAGCAGAGTAGTCCACAAACCAAAGTGATGGGTTAATCCAACAACACATCTTCAATAATATTCATACAATTTCATACAAAACAATTCATAAGCAAATGCATAATTTAAACAACATACTTTGCTAAAGTAACCAGAATAGTTGAACTGCAATAACAACATATGCATGAAAACGTGCTGGCTCAGTTATGTTATTATTAAGTGAAAGTTCCATCCATACATACACCATTGAAATCCACTAGCCCCAATAGTTGAACATTATATTCAACACTGCCTGCTCCTCCAAAGAAGTGTACTCACTCTACGTTGTGGAGAAGCCAAGGCTCGTCACAATATTCCCAAGCCTTCTCTAAGCCTAAGCCTAGCCAAACGCTTGGCTTCCAAAAGCCCTTTCTATGAGTTATGAGGTTCTATTTACAGAAAAGGGAGGGGTGACCCTTGACATTCCCCTTTGACTCTTCAAATCCTTTACAAATAACTCTTTACATTACATAGTGACTGTTCACATTCAACTAATGAAACTTGGAATTTCATTTACAATATGTTTACAAATAATATACATTTTCGACATATACCCATGTGGGACAAAATAGGCTAGAATCAGCTTAACAAGACAAACAATATGACTCAGAAGCTTGGGGAAAGACCAACTTGGCAACATCCTCTTGATGATCTTTGGTGACGAAAAGATACCAAGCTTAGTACTACGCTATGGTGTCCCCATACTGTTTAGTGATGTATTTATGGAAATAGATTCTTTCCTCCATGGCTTATGGGTATATGGTCCTGGGACCTTTGTCCAACTCATCTTGAAGCATGCACAACATTGTCCTAAGTACGATGGGAGAACCAATGTACTTTTGCATGTTTTTTTCGCTCAACTGCAAGTCATCACTAGTGGCCTCTCACATTAACTATGCCATGTACCTCTCGACCTCCAACTGGACTTGGCTCTTCTCAATGGCTTGGGTGAGGGAACTGATCTAATGGATCCTGTGTGTTCTCACCATGAAATCCAGACTCTTGAACGATAGTGCATAGGAAGCCTGTATGCTATTGATGAATGAAGGGATCTGCTCATAGTTCCTAATCGACATCCAGATCCGTGATTTGTCTAGTTATACCTACGACCTAATTATCTTATGCAAGTAAAGTGGGGCTCCCTTGTACCTCATTGTCCATTTTTGTACATGTTCAATAAAAACGTGTATGTCCTTGAGAGTTTGGAAAATATTTATACATCGTTGTTGAAAACCATATAGATGGATAACTGCCTTGTGCATGGTGACAAATGCACCATAAATTTTTCACATGGTGGTCTCAAGATATGATACTTCAACAAGTATCACTTTTCTCATCTATGCCATAGTGGATCATGTAGATTGTTCTGCCCTCTGCCTGGCCGCTTGAAAGTCCTTTTCCATTTGATCATTCTCTGCTAACAAGAACTTGACATTTGAGCTCGTGGCTTCTGCATAAGCCTTAGTGGCATCGACCATGAAAGTTGGATGCTTTATAACATCTGCACTATCACACTTTCCTTCATAAATGGAGGTGATGCGAGATCATTTAGGAAATTCTTTCTCCGTGCTTGTAAAATCTTTTGCTGCAACTCATCAAAGGATATATTGTACACATCCATCACCAGATCATCAACAAGGAGAAAAACCTTTCCTTTCTCTCTCAGGAATGGTTATGATACTGAAGGTGGTGGAGACTACGGAGCGACCTAAGATGCTCTCGGCATGTATTTAGTATCTTGGTCCTATGGCTCCTATGCCAACTTCGTGTCCATCTCTTCAACCGTTTTCTCAATTTGCTGAGCAAGTTCCCAGTCTTGCAACTACTCACCCTCCTATTCATCTGCTAGCTGTTCAGACTTCTGACCTGTATGGGTGCAATTTTCTCTATGATCGTGCTTTGCCTTCTTCCCATTCTTGTTTCTACTTCTCTTCCCTCTCTCTTCTTCTCAGCTCCTGCTCTTCTTTCAATTTCTTATCCATTTCCTACAACTTCATTTTTGCTTCCTGCAACCTTTTCTTTTCTATCTTCCTTCACTCTACTCTCTTTATGCACTTCTGCCTCTTCTCCTCCACTGCCAAAGCTATTTTTCCAACGCGGAGATCTTCTTTGAACTTGTAGCTTTTCTCAACCACTGGGTTCTCAACAATATTCCTCTTGCATTTGTCCTGTGCCACTTTGCTGCTTACTATTGTTGTTGTTACTTTCTATGGTGTTGCTATCTGCAGAGTAACTTTCCATTCTATAGCCATGTTGTCTGGTTCATTGAACTTGTAGCATTTGTAACAATACTTCCAAGGATCTTCCTCTGCTTAATGAAATGTCCTGTGGATCCATGGATAATACACCTTCACACAATGGTTCTTGCATATATAGTGGGGATCATATCGATTATAGTCCTTGGTGTTGAACTCAAAATTTTCTAAGTCCTTGGCCTCAAAATCTGCACCCTTCAAACTCCTGATCTCTTACAATCCAATCCACAAAGGAGGAGCATGCCATGGCGCCTTTTTCCTCCAATGCATCCCTGCTAATAACCTTGTGGAGATGTGATATGAAACCTCTTGCATGACCAATTTATCAATGGAAAACCTTGGTAGCACATGCAAAGGCTTATCTCCACTAAACATCTTGATGAAGGTGCCACCAAGTGAGGCACACAAATCTGCAATGTTAAGTAATGCCTCCATCGCTTCTTGGGACATGCAAGGTGGATCCTGCTCAAAGATCAACTTGTAAACCGAGATGATCAAATGGTCAGATTTTCTTTCCATGACTCCTCACTAGCTACACTCAGAAAGAAACTTACAATAAATATTCCCCATAGTCTTTGATGGTGTCTATGTCCAACCTATGCTAGGAAACTGATGTTGGGAAAAAATTGCATCAAGTAGGTACACAAAATTATAGAATCTCGCTTTCTTATCCTTGGGAGGATTTTGGGCATTAGTCACAGTTACAATTAGCTAAAGAGTCAACAAATCCAACTAGTTGAATGGTCTTTCATCATTCACCAACTAGTCGAACACAACCACCCAATTTTGCGGAAAGGTCTTAGTGCTCTCTTGACCGTACAATTGGCGTGAAAATATGATTAAGAGTTGGTAGGCCTTTCTGAGTGACTTAGTCTTGTAAACATGATTGGGTGTCAATTTGAACTTTGACAACTCTTTAACCAAGTGCTTTATGATGTCTCTAGTGTTCACATTGTTGTGGGTGGCATAGGAAAGTGCATCCATGTAGTTCACCAACTGTGGTAAGTGATAAATTTGATGATAGTTTTCAATCCTAAAGGTAGCAATATGTGTTCCACTGGCATTGCTCAATGTCATCATCTCGGGATAGGTATGTGAGACAATCCATGGAATGATGTTTGCGCATGGGAAGGCGGGGTACCCACATGCAACCTTATATAAGCATGACTGCTGGATGTTAACATAGACTTGCCGATCTTCTAGATCTTCCTTGAAGTTCCCTACAAAGATATCCTTTATTTCTTGCCATGTTATCTTCATGTCCTTCTCTATGAATAAATGTGTCTCTATCTAGACTGGCAAGTTCACTGACACCTGTTCAATAGCATCTCCAGTGCTTCTCTCGACTTTATCCTTTGATGCATCTTTCTTGGAAGCCATGTTACGTGTAATGCTAAAGAGCTGCTCAACAAGTGCTGCATATGGAGACATAGAGGACACCCATGGCATGCAAATGTTAGGACGAAATAAAAAGCACTTCAAGAATAGACCAAGAAACAAACTGGGAAACTATTTTGAAGGATTGCGCAATTATGGCCCTTAGAGGTGACTGACTACTAGTTGCATTTGCACATTGTGCAGTTCCAGTTGCCAGTAGGGAGGTTATGCTGACTGGAACTGCACAATGCACAGTTCAGTTTGGCTTGCGCTGGATGGGACTCCGCAATCCTAGTGGCCAAGGCTTCGTAACTTGCTCCTGGAACTGTGCAATGTGCAGTTGGAGCCAGGCCTTGGCAGCCTCCATGCAATTCCTAGACCCAATCCAAAGCCTTGAGATCTGGAAATGCGTAGTGCATGTCGAGAAGAGCTAGATCTGGGCCAAGGAGGCCCAAATATTCCCATGGGTAACATGAAAATGGGTAGATATTAAAGTCTAGGTGATGGTTGGGGTAGATCTGAGTGAATGATGATGCATGCAATTAAAATAAGTGTAGGAATCGATCAAATTAAAGAACAATGAAGCTTATGGAGAGAGATGCCAAACGACGACCGTTAGTGAAAAAAATGGGCAATGCATGTGACACTTAGGAAAGGAAATGCAAAACTTAAAACAACACTTCTACAAGATAAAATAAATAAAAAAATCCAACGATTATTCAATAAAATGGGAAAAACAACAGTCTCATGCTATGCACATTTTCACAGCTGAAGGCAAGTTGTTAGCTGGCTCTGCGCAATTTTGAAGTCGAAGCTCACTATCGGCTTGAACTGCACATTTCCCAAGAGCAAGGCTAGTTGCCCTCAAGGATAGTGCAACTCACTAAGGCAAGTCTAGAACTGGATTAAAACCAAGTCAAGAGGTCAACTTGTGGTTAGTCAACAAAGCAAGTAAGATAGCACAAGCTATAAAGCAAAAGGTAAATCTCAATGAAAGCACAAGTACTTGGGTTAATGTGAGATAAGTTGGTAGGATTTTAGGAGGGAGGCTCCAAAACGAAGCATAGGAAAAATTTTGGAGGGTGGTTGTAGCCGCTACAACATTGGTGACACAATGGTAGAAATCTAGCTCTTTGTATAGACCTTATCTAATGTAAATCAATTATAACTCTTCCGGAAGTATTGTTCTTTTCTTTGATTGTCATGGGTTCTTCACTAGCTTGGGTTAAAGATATAGTACCTACCATTCTCTTTATTAACAACACATATACCAAGGCACCTCAACTGAGTTGTTTCAATTGGGGATGAGGGGTATATTGATGCACAAGTAATATAAACTATTAGAGTTTTAGTTTGATCTCTGGTGTTGCTCCATTTCTAGCAGGCCTGGACAATACCCCGACGGAGTCACTTCAAGAAAAAAAGCATTTCTCAGCTGCCAGCAAGCCTAGTCAGTACCCCGATAGAGTTACTTGCTTCACCTCTCTGTGCAGGAATCCTTTCTCTTCTTTCGCCTTTATTTATTTTTTTCATTTTTCATTTTTCAAAGAACTGTTCATAGGCACTTATTTATTTCATGAGGTAGAAGAGGAATCCTAACTTATTGAGAGCAGAAGAGGTTGTTCTTTCAGAGAAGGATGTTTATATATACCTTTGAAATACTTGTTAAGGTTTCCCTCCTCACCTTACTCTGCTTGACTAAGTTAACAAGGGTTAATCGAAAATAGAAAACCAATTAGAGTAGGCAATACTAGTTGTGTAAACGTTGTGATTTGACCAAGACCCACTTTGAAAGGAACGTATTTTCCATCAGGGTATCATCAACTAAAGAAATGCAAGATATTCATAAGGAGATGGAATAAACATATAACCTAATGTTGATAGTTGTACAATTCCTCTTGTATTTCACCCTGCTTGTCTCTAGAAGCCAAACATAGTTTCATGGGAAAGCTAATCCTATGGGTGCATAAACAAATAAACAAGCAAAGGAAAGAAGTAAAACAAAGCAAAAAAAGTAAGCATATGCAAACCAAAAAGAAAAAACTACTCCTACTCCTAAGCTAAGCAGAACATGGGCCAACTCACATGAAGTGATATCTCCAATGCAGCCACTAGCGCATTGGTTGACCCATGTGAGTGATGGCGTGACTCATAAGAAAGATATTCAAGCCAATAAATAAACAAGAAAGATAAAACAATACAAACCAAAA
>APFE031356737.1:0-12419 GCA_000404065.3 Pinus taeda | reverse complement strand
TCATGCATTTTCACCTTCCAGATCTCAAAATTATTCTTGCCATTAAACTTCTCAATTTCAAAACGGGCACTTTGAGTTTTTGCCATCTTGTATCAGCAAAAAACACAATAATCTCCAAAACCAACATTTAAATACCAGCAATAAAAAAAACTGCCTATGCCTTATATGACACTGCCTTTGCTGTTTTAAAAGAAAGTTGAGTTACAATACAAAAAAACTGAGTATCAATGTGCACGGGAACAATGCGCCTTTCTATTTATTTTTGAGCTATTGTTTAACCAACAAATTCATGCTATTGGAAACAACACTCCAAACCAAAAAAGAACAGCGCAGTTTTACCAACACCACGCATTAAAAGTGGGCACGCTGCAAAAAACTTCACTCAGATTTAACAAACAATTCCTCCACGCAGCAATAACTTTAAATACCTCTACTATACAAATCACATCCAAAGCGATTCTCTATGATTAAGTTTTCAGAATCATCGACTTGTAGAGCTTAAATGCATCTACTCTACAAAACTGTAGAAGGACAAAATCAGCTGAATGTTATTTCCGTATCATATTCCTTCCATTCATACCGCGCAAAACTGATTATCAGACTAGGTATCACAGACCATTTTCAAAGATTCAAAGCAGTATTTTACCTCATATGTACGTTGGTTGCCCTGAAATGCTGAAAAAAAAACTCTTCATTTAAAAGTATTGTGTTTGTTGCGTCCAACGGAAATGAGTGTGAGTGGCAACCAAGTCGATTCTTCCCGAACAGGCTCCATCCATCAACTTGAAATAATTCAAACAAGTTGTGGTGAGATCTATCTTGCCGACAAAGCAACGTAGGTTCAAAAACGCATGCACGCATCTCCACCAGCAAACTCAGTGTTCTCCAGCGTTGAACAACAGTGCGCACCTTCCGCAGCCATACTACGCAACACTCCAACAATACACTTGCCAGACCGGGAAAAAAAATAGATGAATAGAGAAACACCTCCACGCAGCACCAGCAACCAAACCAACTCCATGCACCAGCACGCGCTCCACCTCCAGCACGCGCTCCAGTTGCGCCACGCCTCCAACTGCTCTGATACCACTTGTTGGAGATCAAATGCACAGCTAATTAAATCAAATACTCAACAATACATTCAAGCACAGGAGACACATCTTTTAACATGGTTCACCCAACCAATCTGGGCTACGTCCACCAAACATAGGCATCGACAATTTTATTAATAAAACAGGAGATTACAAAATTAAATTCTCACAAACTCTCACACCCTCATACAAAACAATCCGTATGGATACTTGTTATATAGCAAAGAGAATCTAACTGCCTCATAAATCCTCTCAACTCAAATTTAGGATGCACTAACTCCCTCCCAACAAACTAGAGCTAATCTAGGAACTGATTCCTATTATTGTCATCTTCTAAGATTTTGCCTATCTTATGCAAAATCTCAGAAGATGATAACAATAGGAATCAGTTCCTAGATTAGCTCCAGTTTGTTGGGAGGGAGTTAATGCATCCTAAATTTGAGTTGAGAGGATTTATGAGGCAGTTAGATTCTCTTTGCTATATAACAGGTATCCACACGGATTGTTTTGTATGAGGGTGTGAGAGTTTGTGAGAATTTAATTTTGTAATCTCTTGTTTGATTAATAAAATTGTCGATGCCTATGTTTGGTGGACGTAGCCTAGATTGGTTGGGTAAACCACGTTAAAAGATGTGTCCCCTGTGCTTGAATGTATTGCTGAGTATTTGATTTAATTAGCTGTGCATCTGATCTCCAACAATCACAATGGAATTGAGTGGGATATGCATAAGATTTTATCAATTATCATAATTATGTATCGAGTGAATATAATTCTCTTAGATTTGATATTCAAGAAATCATGTATATGGTTTTACAATAGCAAGTAAACACATTAAAACAATAATAGTAATAAATATAGAATTTTAGTGATACACAAGGATATTTTACATATTATATTTTGTTTGAGTTAAACTCAAGAATGCCATTACCAAAGAGGCTTGTCCATTGTTAATTTTAGTAATTTTTGAAATTAAAAAGTAATGAAAGGTGTACATATCACATACCATTGTTATAAGGCGAGAGGTATGAGATACGATTTTAATTGCACCTTTAACATTAAATTTAATAGGCTTAATGACCATGACATTATGTTAATCGAAAATATATTGCATGTTATTGGCCTTTTTTGGTTTTTGTTTTATTTTTTTAAATAAATTTGGTTTTCTTATAGAATTTTGACTGATGAATTCCAAGATCTATGATCCTTGACTAAGACCTATGACCCTTGACCAAGACCAAATCAAATCTTTCTTTCTTGACAAGCTTTTCTTCTAGCAATTCCTTAACAACTTCTGCAATTTCGACCTCCAACAAATTCTTTTGCAACTTCGACCCTCAACAGAATCCTCTATAACTTCAACCTCCCAACAAAATCTTCTACAACTTTGACCTCCAATAGATTCTTATGCAAAAACCCTAGCCTTGGAATGTGTGGAGATTATGATAGTGTCTTCCTCCTTTCCTCTTTGCCTAAGTTGATTCTTTCTCATATAGAACTTGGATTGCAAGAAGTACTTCTTGATGCCCTTACTCGACTTTTGCAACTCGACCTTTATTGTTGCAATAGGTTCCCTAATTCCTTGGCATGTGTGGAGAGTAATAACCCTAAAAAATTACGAAGATATTTTTCTTCTTCTTGTCCTTCTTTTCCTCGCATTTCCTATTCCATTTTCATCTAACTTATGTGTGTGATTGAGTGCCTTAAGTGAGGTCGAAGTCTCCCTTATATATAGATCTTCCACTAGGTCGAATTGCTCCTTTTAGGCTAACTTGTCCATTTTTGTAGGTCAACTTGATCTTTGCATCATGACAAGGTCTTGGAGGGTCCTTTGACTTAAATAATTTTTTCTTTACAATACGTAACATGCCTGAATGGGTCTTCAATACATGACAATGACTAAATTGACTTTATGACAAACCTAGAAGTACTCAATGGGTGCTTGACCTAAAAATAAATTTCCCTTGAGCATGAAACCCATGCCTCGAGAATAACAACAATAAATTTATTTTTCTCTTTACATCAAACACATAAAATCATGATTACATATGTCATTATGAAGACCAAACCTAGTTACATATTTCAACACTCCCTTTTAACTAGGGAGGTAATCATAATCCATACAAGGTACTTGCACATTCTCAATTTGAAGAATTATCATAAAAAAAGTTAGATTGATAAATCATCTCTTTACATCATTCTAACTAGCATTGTCGTGTAGAAAGGCCTAGACTAACAACTCTATCTCTCCACAATATCAAAGCACAATGCTCGTGAGACCAATGGTTGATAGACATCATCATCATTATCTCTCAAGGCACATACCCCACTTGAGTGTTCACAGGGCATGTCCTTCCAGGACTATTCTTATATTGCATTCCCAATCCTCAAAGAATATCGGTCCTCTTCAACTAATCTTATCTTGGATTCCCTACCTCATCCTCAAAGAGCATCAGATGCCAGATGGTTACTCAATCATCCATTCTTTCTTCATAACATGAAAACAATAATGATGTGTCTATCACTTCCTCTCAACTAGGGAAGATATACGCATTCCTATCAAAGGAATGTACCCAAGCTCCCTCTTATCTAGGGACTTGTCCAAGTTCCCTCTTAATTAGGGACATGTTACCAACAACAACTCTCAGGTCTTTGGTGGAGATCATGGTATTATCAACTGCTTGTAAGGATCCTCCTTTCAATGTCATCAATTTCATATTCATCATTATGGATCCTTCATCTCGTAGGGAATCGACCATCCATCACTTTCCTTCACAAACCATATCAATCATGTCATCCTTATTTTCATTGGAAAGTGATATTCTAGTCCACATCTGGCTTTTCTACATATATATACCTCTTCCAAGTCATGTTTCCTTTAGGATCTTCCATCCTATCACATGAGTGTTAGTAGTAGGTGACATATACAACTCTCTTTTGGTAGCCCTATATCAACCCATCTAGATGTTGTTCAAAAATAAAAAATGAATATCAAATCAAAGTTCCATTTTTTTATGGCCTTTCATTATGACATATGCTCGCTTGCAGCATCAACATTCTGCACATTTATAAACACACCTCCAAGAATTTCAATGTCAAGGGTATCTTTCCTTTGCAGACCTTATCAAGGTCTTGATACCTTCTCTATGGAGATGTCATAGCCAATTCTTCTACTCATCGAATGTTGATTTCTTTTTCTTGCATGACCATAGTTGCATCTTCCATGATCTCTCTTGTCTTTCTTCACATATTGCTCCCCATGAACTTTCATTCATGGTTTCTTTATCTTTTTCAACTACCTCATATCCATATGAGGACATATTATGTTGATTTCATCTTGTCAATATGTGAATCATGCTTTCATTCATATTTTCCAAGTAAGAGATCCTTTTTCTTTTATCATGCTCATGAGGTAGAGAATTTACCAATGCTTTCTACAACTATATGACGGCATGACTTAAATCTATATACATACCTCTTTTCTCCTTTTGGTCATCTAGGCTTTCTTCAACAACTTCCTTTTCTTGATTGAAATTACTTCAACCATCTCGACACGTTGCACTCCTTTGTTTTCATACCATCATCTTTCTAAATAATGGATCCCACACAAGTTAGAATGATCAACGAGACACTTGCTTCTTCCAAGTAGAGGTAGACCTTCTAATGAAGATTCCAATGGAGAATTTTGATTATCCTCATCCTACAAATGCTCCTTCCTAATGATTATAATGTATGATGAACTCTATGCTAGATGGATTTATTCTACCCATAAGTACTACTTATTCTTTTAATTAGGTTATCAAGAGCTACTCCTTTTATGATGACTGTTGCATCCATGTAGACTTCTACTTCATCTATTTTTCAACCTTCTATAAATATGTCATGAGCTCTTGATTCAATTTAATGATTCCATCTCCTTAATATGATGCATCACATTATACTTATAATTCTTTATACCATGGTTTCTATCTTTCATGAACACTAAAAAAGAACACAATGAAGGAGATTATCTCAGTCATATTAGAAATCTTCCACTTCCTCCTTCTTTGATTTCTTCTTTTCAACTTCTTCCACTTCTTCGGTGACATGGGCTTCATCCCTTCCTCTTTTGTTGTTGTCCTTCTTGAGTTTAGGACAATTTCTCTTGTAGTACCCATATTCATGACATCCATAGCAATGGATCTTTGACATATTGATCTTCTTCATTTTCCCAAATTTTCCTTTCCTCTTGGGCATGGAAGAAAACACTTGAACTTGTTCGCTTGGTCCCACATCATTATTTGCTTTTAACCTAGTTTCTTCAATCTTACACAATTACCAATGTTCACAGAATGGGTTGGCTTCCTTCTTTCCATAGATGATTGATACGAAGTTGCCCCATTCATCAGGTAGTGCATTGAGTACCATGGTGGTCATTTATTTATCGGACATTGTTTCTCCCAACTCCTGTAGTTGGCCTCTTATTTCTGACACCCTCATCAGATATGGGGTTATTCCTTCTTCCTTTGATACCTTCATCTTGTACAACTCAGTTCTCAAAGACATGAAGTGGTGCTTAATAAGAACAATTCTACTTGCTTCTCGTAGATTTCTTTTGATGTCTCCAACTTTGATACATAATGTATGAGGGGATATTTAATGGATTCTATAACGATCCTTTGATCCCTTACTTCCCCTTCTGTGTACTTAGCTAGAGCTTGAGCTTCTTCCTTTGAAGGCTTAGTGATTGAACCCTTAATATGTCCAATGACTTCATTTTCTATGAGCATCAAATATGTCCTCTTCTTCCATGAAAGAAAGTTTGATGACCCAACCAATTTGTTGCTCTCCTTGCAAATGAAGTCACTTTGATAGATTCAGACATAGATATAAATATACTTACTTATTAAGTTAAGATACTCCTTGATGATGGAATCTTCAACTTGATGTCTTTCTTGATGATGTTAATAAGAGAAGATGTCTTCTTGATGAAGATGTCTTTCTTGAAGAATGCCTTGATAGTGATCCTTAACTCAAGAAGAGGGATATTACCTTGATTTATTGATGATGATGGTAGTGCTTCTTTCTGCTTGCCATGGATTCAGAGACTTCAAGATGCTTCAATGTGCAGTGCTTCTTCGAGTGGAGGTAGGGTCCTTGATGTTGGCATTATGATGCTGGTATGGCTCTATGATATAGGTGTTGTACTTGATGGCAACTCACTCAAGTGGCAATGGTCTGTTCAGGCTCTCAAAATGATGCAAATTAAGAGGCTCGCAGGTGAATGGTTCAAAAGGTGCGGACCCACAGGTTCACCATGCAGGAGGTGCTGTCATACCCGCAGGTTACCCGTTCAGTAGGTGCGGAACCCCAGTTCACTCACTTCAAGGCAGTGAAGCACGCTCACGTGGGGTTTCTTATGTTTGGCCCGTGGTATTTAGCCCACCTTTTCTGATGATATGGTTTTGGCCCATGGTATAGGATCTATTTTAGCCCCAGTTTGGATCCTTTGTATTGGTTATTGATGGTTTTGTCCCATGGTGTGAATAAGGGATTATCTATAAATAGGGAAGGAGATCACTTGGCTAAGGTATCCTTTGAATTGAATATCTTAAGATCTGCAACATTGGGTTGTTAATGTAAAATGCTTGATCTATATCAAAGTAAATTTGAAGGTAAATCTATGAAGTCGTGATCTCTCAGGTGCATGATCAGATCTGTGGATCTGACTCACTGTAGCACATTGGAGGACTATAAATTTGGCCCTAATTAGAAGTCCGTAGGCGATCCATAAGGTGCAATGCGGGGGTACGCAGCATAGTAAAAGGCTCAGTGCGGGAGTACGCTGCGAAACCAAAGGTGCAGTGCGGGGTACGTAGCATAGGAGAGGGCACAATGCGGGGCACACGCAGTATAGAAAAGGGTGAAGTGCGAGGTATGCAGGCGGGAAGAAGGCACAGTGCGGGTGTACGCAGTATGTCGAAAGTAAAGGTGCGGATCTGAAGAAAAGTACGCGGAGCGGAAGAACAACCAGTGCAGATCTGCACAGTTCAGTCTCAGAAGAGTTGCGGATATACGCAGGCCCCTGTTGGTGAAGTTGTGGTCTTATCTTGAAACAATTGCTGATTGTCTTTTATCTATTGCAGCAAAGCTCTGGGTTTAGATTTCTGGTATTCTTTTTTGTTTACAACATTCTGAAGAGTGGGTGATTCGTTGGTTTATTGTATAAGGAGATTGGGTGATTTTCATGTACTTTATGATTATTTGATGTTCATGGATCCAGTTTGAAAATTAATGAAACGTGGTCCCTAAAGAAGTAAAAGAGCAAAGGGGGTTGTAGCTCCCTTCCAGGAGAGACTGGAAAAACGAGAGAGTTGTAGCTCTCTGCAGGTTGCAGCCTACGTACTGGTAAAGGAATACACCAGTACAAGATCATTGTAAAAGGAGTTTCTAATTGAAAGAAGATAGAGACTTAGCAGCAGGTGGTTTTCAGCCACATTGGGTTTCCACCTTATATCTGATGTTCTTTGGTGTGACTATCTGTTTTTCTTGTTCATGCTCATTATTTTACGGTACTAACATACAAAGTAATGATCAATATCTGAAGAATAATTCAAAGTATAAATAAGGAAGATATATTGAAAAGAATTTGATAATACTGATTCACCCCCCCTCTCAGTATTATTTCAACAATTGGTGTGAGAGCAGGTCCTTTTGAAGGAGCTTGATCGCTTTAAGGAAGATCCATCATCATGAGCAACTATGAGAGGGAAGCTTCGATCAGGCCACCTATTTTTGATGGGACAAACTTCGTATATTGGAAGGTAGGAGTTACTATCTATCTTCAATCTTTGGGTACAGAAGTTTGGGACATCATAGAAACAGGGTATACTTTTCCATCAGCTACTTCTACAAATCCAGCAGAGAAAAAGAAATATGAGACAAATGCAAAGGTAGTCAATACTCTTATAGGATGCCTATCTCAATCAGAATTTGTGAAAGTTATGCAGTATAAATCCGCAAAAGAAATATGGGACAAGATTGTTCTAAGCTATGAAGGAGATGATCAGGTAAAACATGCAAAACTTCAAACCCTCAAGATTCAGTATGAAAATCTCAACATGTATAATGATGAAAGTGTGGCTAACTATTTTCTTCGTGTGGATGAGATTGTTAATTGTATGAAAAATTTGGGTGAAGAAATAAAAGAAGCTGTTGTGGTTGAAAAAGTTCTAAGATATTTGTCACCTAGGTTTGAATCTAAAGTTTCTGCTATAGAAGAAAAGGAAAATCTCCAACACCTTAAAATTTCACAACTGCATGGAATTCTAACTACTTATGAAATGAGGAAAGGAGGTCCATCTGACAAGAGAGAAGCTGCCTTCAAGGCTTCGGGCAAAGGAGAGTACTGTGAATCAAGAGAAGAAGAAGAATCAAATTTTGTTAGAAATCTTCAACGAGGTACTGGATGGTTCAGAGGTAAGCTGCCCTTCAAATGCTTTTCTTGTGGAAGAGTAGGTCACTATGCTGCCAAATGTCCTCATAAGGATAAAATCGACAAGGGAAAGGAACCTATTAGATGGAACAAGAAACAGAATGCTAATAAGAAGAGCTACTACACTCATGAAGACAGTGACGGTCTATCAAATAGTGATGAAGATGAACGAGGTAATGACTATAAACTTCTGATGGCATTTGAAGATGATGATTACATGGATGCTATAGATGTGGATAGTTTTTATGAAGAAATTTCTAGACTCAAGACAAGTATAGAAGAAAAGAATATGATCATTAATACTCTACAATTTCAAATTGATGAAAAGGAAAAATATCTTGAAAAGTTAGAAGGTGAAATTGTTGGTCTTAGAAAAGAGATTGAGAAAAAAAAGGCTATTAATCTTAAGTTTGTCAAAGGATCCGAAACTCTGGATGAGATCATCAATGTACAGCGTTCTCCACTAAACAAGACAGGTCTGGGGTATAATGAAGAAACCTCTCAAGCATCCACCTCAAAGAGTTATCTTGATGCAGCAAGAAGGAATGAGCAAAAGCTCAATGGAGATCATCAGGTAAAGCAGGGACGAATTACATCAAGAGAAAACAAAGACTATCAGGTGAACCAGGGGCAATCCGTCTTAAAGGTGAACAAAAGCTACAACTAGCCACAGGTAAAATCTTCTCAATTTGTTTCAAGAATGGATATCAATAGAAATTACAATCATGTGGCAAGTAGATTTGATAACCGCAGAAGTTTCTTCAATGGACAGTGTTTCTCTTGTCATAACTTTGGTCACAAAGCAGCTCAATGTGTTGCATATAAAACAATAATGACTAGAGAATCTCAAAAACAAAGAAGTATGACTGGAATTACAAAGAGGACCTATAACAATTTTTCGGCTCTTGAAAATGAAGTTGAATGTTCTATTTGCAATAACTTTGGTCATGAAGATTCTGAATGCAGGAGCAGGTTTCAGCAGGCAAAGGAACAACCCTCAAATACCAAAACATGGAGAATAAAGGAACCACAAACAAAAAGATGTGGGATAGCCTTTTATGCAGAGGGACAGGAAAATCTATGGTACATCGACAGTGGATGTTCAAAGCATATGATAGGTGACAAAGAAAAACTTGAATCATATTCTGCTTTAGAGAAGGGAAAGAAAGTTTCTTTTGGAAATGATACTCCTATAGCTATAAAAGGAAAAGGCACTGCTCAGTTGAAGGAAAAGGTCAAAGCTGGAAATGTTTTTTATGTTGATGGATTGAAGCATAATCTTCTGAGTGCCAGCCAGATGTGTGATCAAGGAACTGAGGTAATATTTAGATCAAATGGATGTCGTGTTCGTGATCTTGATACAGGTGAAACTATGATAAAAGGTAGACGAACTCCAAACAATCTATACATATTTGAAGAAGGACAACAACAATGTTATTTGAGCAAGGATGATGAACACTGGTTATGGCACCGGAGGTTGGGGAATCTAAGCTTTCCACAAATAAGGAAAGCATGCAAATACCAGGCAGTTCGTGGTCTTCCAGATATTAAAATTCTAGACAGCACCATATAAAAATCATGTCAGTTTGGAAAGCAAACCAGAACTAACTTTTTGGAGTAGGAAGGATCAGCTAGCATGCCTCCTGAGCTAGTCCATACAGATGTATGTGGTCCTTTTAGGAAAAGGACACCTCAAGGAGAAGAATACTTGATATTATTCATTGACAATTTCTCCAGGTTTGTTTGGTTAGGACTTATGAAGCACAAAGACAAAGCATTCGAAAAATTCAAATCCTTCAAAGCCTTGGTTGAAAATGAATCAGGTTACAAAATTAAGAGCCTCAGGTCCGACAGAGGTGGAGAGTTTACCTCAAATGAATTTTTTGATTTCTGTGAAGAACATGGGATAAGATGGGAATTCTCTACAGCTAGAAATCCTCAGCAAAATGGAGTAGTAGAAAGAATGAACAGAACTGTCCAACAAATGGGTCGTGCTATGCTTGATGAGTCTAGAATGCCCGTAACTTTCTGGGGTGAAGCTGCATATGCTGCGGTTGTTATTCTCAACAAAACAAATGTCCGAGTGAACAACACTCAAACTCCTCATGAGCTCTGGTATGGTGAGTGTTAACACCCAGGTTGTTCCCTTTGAATCTAAGGGAATACGGCCTGGGTAACCACTAACCAGTCTTGGATTACAGCTTCTAGCCAAACCTTGATCAGAGAGGGCTCTCTCTTTAAGATTTGTCACTGTTCTAATGGAGTTTTTAGGCTAGCTATGAAATGAATGTTTGATTGTCTTTTATGTTTGGTTGGGAGGATGATTTTGATATCTTTTAGAGTGTTCTTTGCAGGTGAATCTAATCCATTGGGCAATGGGGTCTGAGGCAGTTGCTTTCTTGAGATCCTGGATTAAGTGTTGTTGGGATTACAGGGCCTGTATGTATTACATAAAACAAACTGTAAATTTGTGAGGGTGAAGTGAAAACAACTAGCAAAGAGCATTTAAGAATTCCTTACTGAGCTGGGTAGTGGGAAAGAGGTCTATTACTTAGGAGCAATTACTTGAATTCCTAAAACAAATAGATTACTGTAATGATATGGTGTGAAAAGTAGCACTTAAGAATTACTCTTTCATTACCATAACTGAAGAAAACATATGAAATAGCTTAGATTGAGCTCAGGGTAATCAATGATTAAGTCCTGAGACTATTCTTTTTCCTTGCTACTTAGATATTGAGTACATGGAAACATGAAAGATATATGAAAGTATAATGAACATATATATAACAAAGAGTAACAAGAAAACTTATTGAGCCATGGAATACACAGGAATCCTGCAACTTTCAGCCATACACCAGCCAGACATCAGAAACACAATGCTTTTGGAAATCCTATCATCTTTGTATTAGTTGTCTGAAGATTTACAATAGAGGAATAACAGAATAGATCTCAAGAGATTTCTTACATCCGGAGTCCAACCCCTGATAACAAATGCAAGGGGAAATATATAGAAGTCTATTATAAAATATCTCAGGTATTGAGTCATCTGAGAGGGAAAATATCTACCTTTACTAGTACTAGGCTTGCAGACGAGAAGTTATTACAATCTTTAATGAGTTATAAAGGCTCCTAACTCCTGTCAGAGAAAATTTGACCTTTGAGGCTCACGGAGTCAGTTGAGTGCTTGGCATAACTGCTGAATGACGTGGCATGTGCAGCTGTAACTCACTGTGTTTTCTTGATCCTGCCACATGTGCCTGCTGAGATTGCTGTTGTGACCTGCGTACCTGTGCTGAATTGGCTCCGCCTCTGTCTCCATACCTACTGATGTGTCCTTGTCCTGCTATGTATGAGATTCAAACTGTTTGTTTGAGGAAAAAACCGCGATTACTGACTTTGGTTCAACAGTAATTGAATCAATTCCTGCCATGTATATGGTGGAGGCAACTGATGCTTCAAAATCGACCCTATGGTCTCATCAGCCTCTGTATACTTATATAAGTGAGGGGGTTCATCAAATAAATGTGCAACTTCGTTTCTAATAAAGAATAAATTATCTATTCTATCAAAAAGAATTTGCCCTGTTACTGGGCCTGCCTTTGCAGATGTACTAGGTGCTTCCACAATCTGTGTAGCTGCAAAACTGCTTACTCTCTTAACATACTCCTCATGGGAGAGTAATTTTCCTGAAGGATCTAATATGCTGGGGAGCCCTCTGTCCTGTAAAGCCATGAACCTGTTCTGAAACTTATTGATATCAGCTTGCATATCCTGGATCCTTCTTTCCAGGGTCTGAATCAGGCTCCTCATTGTCAGGACTCTTTTGATTAGGGAAATGGTCTCTGTTCTGTTC
>APFE031356736.1:31208-79137 GCA_000404065.3 Pinus taeda | reverse complement strand
GCTTTACTTGAGGTGAAGAAGGGCTTTCTTGCTGGAGGATGATGCTGGGTCAAAACTATTGGTTGTAATACTCTTTCTATTCTTGATATTAATAAAAATATTCAAGTTTTCCTCCATATTCTTATATGTTTGAATGTATATGCATTTGTATGGTTAATACATATCTGGTCCTATGTTATTTATGAATATAGATCTATGTTCTTCGATAGTAGTATGCTACTTTTATTCCACAGGTGCTCTTTGAAGCTGGGTAGATGAAGAAGAAGCGGCAAAGATCTATCAGGAAGGAGAGGAATCAAGTAAGGAACCAAGCACAAGACTAAGGTTGGTGTCCTTTGTTCCACTCTCATCTATTTTCATAAAGGAAAACGAAAGTAGTTTTTACTTGTTTGCTTCTAAGATAGCTACTAGTATTAGTGGGAATAGCAACTCCGAATGGACACTATTCCCGGTAACAGGAGGACGTGCTCTAAGGATTGTGGATGGAGCAGAACACTGTGTTGGGAGTGCTCAGCACGCAGCTACAAGGTTTACAGGTACAACACCCCCAAAACAAGTACAATGGCCCAATATGTCATAGTAGGAACTGCTGAGGCTGAACAGACGCTACGCGCCTATATGAGTAACACCTTCATATTGCCTGAAGGCATGCTAGCAACAACAAATGAGAAGGATTGGGTTGTGATGAGTAGCATGAAATGGGTTGGCTTGAACTTGGTTGCCATGCTACACGAAGTACTGTACTAGCTACAAGATGGGGTCATCACTGAACTTCGCGCCCAAGAAGGCCAAGCAATCCAGTTCCTAAATGAGCAGAAAATCAACATGGACCAACTCAGCATCCAGAGGGATGCATTGGTTGCGCAGGCTAGCAAATTGGATCAAGTCGTAGAGGACACATGCAGGAACATTCCAGAGTTTTCCATGTCGGTAGAACTACCAACAGCAGAGCAGGTCCATAGATTGGTGGTCGGAGTTCATGAGGCCTAGGAGGAAATGACAAAGGTTCAGTTGAAGCTAAACCTGCAAATCGCCAAGCTGCGATTGAAGGCATAGCCCTCCACGCCCCTAGAAGTTAGAGAGTAGCGCACCCACGCTATCCAGATGGGGTTGGAATGAATTGGCCAGGCAACACAGGGGTGAACCGAGATGTTGGAGCAAGCACTCACCATACTTACACATCTATAGGAATACTCAAACCTGCAGAGCCTAGAGATAAAGGCACACGAGTTGTAGCAAGAGTACGATAGTGTCTGAGGCACCGTGCAGACGGTTGTCCTTACTCAAGGACTCACCAGAGTATAACAAGCAAGGGCACTGAAGGACCGATTAGATGCCACCAAAAGGAAGCTCTATTTAAAGCGTGCATCAAGCCATGGATTGATGAAGCATTCATAATCATGGCTACCATTGAAGAGAAGCTGGCACAGATGTAGGAACTATACATAATTGGACAGGAATGTGACCCGGCACACGAAAGTTCATAAATATGCGTGCAACAAGTACAACAGGCAGTAGAACAGTGTGTTGTAGACACCCAAGCTACGCAAGACCTACTGCATGGACTTTGTGCAAAGACCGCCGCACCAACAGAGTGACTCGGGATGAGTCACAATGGTTGTTTTGGGGGCCTGTTGGACAGCGGATCCCCCCATAGTGTGTTTTTGGGGCTTAAAGCCTGAATTTTGGTCAAGTGTAATGTAAAGACCCCACAAAATGTGGGTGTGAAGCATGAGATTCTAGGGTTGTCCTCCCTAAAATAATGTAATTTAATGTATGGTATGTCGGCCTACCCATAGTCCACGGACCATGGGATTGTATAAATAGAGTGAGGCTCTAAGTGTAATGTCTTAAGTCTTATGATGTTCTATTATGATGAATTCACTCTGAGTTTGTAAGTTCGAGTCTTGGGTTGTAGCTAGTAGGAAGAGGCTCTGCAGCTGTGTGCATAGAGGCCTGATAGAGTCTGTAGCTGTGTGCGTGGACCCCTACAGCTGAGTACGCAGGGTGGAGTTGGGATCATACTTGAACAGAGGATTAATAAAAGATAAGTTGATTGTGAAATATTATGTGTTTATCCTTCTATTATATTTATGCATCTCTTTTCAATTTTATGATTGCGCGCACTTGTTATGAATGTTGAATGGTTAATGAGAATATTGGGTACACACAATTAAGTCAAGATCTATAATAATAGCACATTAAGGATAAAGGATCTAGATAGCACCTCTTCGCGCTCTTTACAAAGCGACGTGTAAGCAGTTGCACAAGTTGCGAAGGACAGACAATTGCGTACAACAGCGCAAGTGCGTGGGTTCAATTCATGAACTTCCTAGACTTCATCAAGACATCCCTAGGGTGCGGAAACTTGGTTCCAACACCCTCCCATACTACCTCAAGTGAGACCTCAATCCGCACACCACAGACTATTTGCCGAAAGGGCTGGTAGTTTCGGGATATGTTTGGCTAAATCACTTTTGAACCTGGGTTAGGCCCCAACAAGCCAACAAACATGATGACCCAAAACAATACCCTCAGTGATAATCATAAAACATTTTTCATTACTTAATGAAATATTAGTCTTTCTACACCTCTATAAAACTCTCCTAATATTATGTAAATGTTCTTCAAAAGTATCACCCATTACAGTAAAATCATCCATGTAAACCTCTATGCAATCGTGCAAAAGATGAGAGAAAATACCAAGTATCACCCTTTGAAATGTCGCTGGTGTGTTACATAAACCAATTGGTAGTACCTCATATGCATATTTACCCCAGGGACAAGTGAATTTTCTCTTCCCCTGGTCCTCTGGAGCTATCTTAATTTGATTGTACCCACTAAACCCATCTAGGAAAGAAAAATACTTCTTCCTTATTAAAGTGTCCAACACTTGGTCTATAAAAGGAAAGGAAAAGTGATCTATTAATATAGGTTTATTTAGGTCCCTATAATCTACACACACTTGCCATTTATTGTTATTTTTAGGAATGATAATCTGTGGGGATACCCACTGGCTGTCTGAAATAGGATAGATGAATCGTACATTTAACAATTTATGCAGTTCATCTTTTTACAGTTTCTCTTAAAGTGGGTTCATTCTTCTTTGTGGTTGTCTCACAGGCTTGGCATTTCCCTCTATGTAGATATGATGAATGCATGTGTCTAGGTGAATACCCCTCATGTTTTTATATTCCCAAGAAAATGTATCCGAAAATTCTTTCAATGTCTAAATTAATTATTTTCCTATTCGAGAATCAAGGTAGAATTGATATTTAGAGCTTTTCCAAAAAAAAATTCAATTACCTTACCTCCAGATTTAGTCATCGAATATGTAGGGAATGCATATAATAGCGTTAAATGTAATTCAACTATTGTATTATATTTATAAGATTTCTGCAAGTCAATAATGATATCTATATTAGGACTATACTGCCCTTCTAAATGTTGTAAAAAAATAGGATTAGAAATATAACAATTTATCAGATTTTCCTTCGTGTTTTGCTTAAGGGTCATGGCTTGGGCTATATTCAACACTGGGTGAATAATTTATGAATTATGTTCTTCATCATCCCAATAAGTATTTTCTTATTTTAAGAGGTATTTGGCAAGGGGGTATAGGTTGATGTGTTTAATTTCATCCACATGAGTGATGGTCATGTTTCCATACCTACACCATATGTAGGCATTTCCCGTAGCTAACCAAGGTCTCCCCAAGATCAAAGGATTTCCTCCCAAGTTGGTCTTTGGTCGAAGAACATAAAAATCTACAGTGTACTCTCAGGAATACAATGAAATGAAAATGTCTTCTAATACACCGTCTAGCTTTACCTTAGACCTGTCTGTTAATTCTAACATGGTAGGAGTAGGAAGTCAAAGGCTCCTATGTGGGATAATGCCTCCATTGTCATCACATTGACAGTTTCACCTAAATTGATTAAAGTGTTTCTTATTGGATACCCATTGATAAAGTTGGTAACCACAGGGATTTCAGGGTCTGCATATTTCTTAGTAGAAAATTGAGTGGACATAAGACTTGCAAGTTTCCCACCTATTTGAATTGTAGAGGGTTCCCTCTTCTGTCTCCCTCAGTTTTTGGTACATAGGTCCCTCACTATTTTGGCATAAATTGGGATATCCTTAATTTCTTGCAGTAATAGGATCTTAATGCATATTACATTTCTCAGTTCATACACAAGATTGAACTCGGGTTGTTTTATTTTCATCTCCAACCTCTCTGGAAAAGGAGGCTGAATGGTATGGGAAGAGGAATGTACTTGTGACATTGGAATAGTTTTTTCTACTGGTTCTAGTTTGTTTTCCACTTTAGGTTTATCCAGAGTGTCTTCCTCTATAATCTCTTCAATTTTTTTTGGCTGAGTCACCACTTTTCCTGATCTGAGTTTAATTTCCTGCAGCAACATAGGAAATTCCTGCAGCATAGGAATAGAAATTTCCTGCAGAGGCTATGGTGCAATACAATAGGTAGGAAAAGTGGGATAAGTGGTCACTCCAATATTGTGAGTACATTGGATGGCTTTATTATTGATATTGGATACTGGCTAGGCAGGAAGTTTTGTGGGACGTGGTTGATTTGGTGGGGTAGGCAACTGAAATTTTTGTTGTTGTGGCTAAACCATTTGTTGTGGTATGGGTTGTGGTGAATAAAAGTTTTGAGGGGCATAATTTGGTGCATCAGGGTAAGCAAAATTTCCTTGCCAAGGTTGTTGTGGGGGACAGGGCTGCTAGGGCATTGGAATGTTCCACATCTGATTTTGGGCATAAGGAAATTAAAAATGTTGTTGTGACATACCTGCAGGACATGGTTGCCATGGTTTTTGAGGTGCCATTGCATAGAGTCCATTGACATCTTCCTGATCTACTAGAATATTTTGTTTTAATCTCTATAAGAGAAGGACATTGATCAGTAGAATGATTAGCCTCACAAATTCGGCATACCTCTATACTGTCTACAGGGCATTCCCTCAAGGAATGTTTTTCTCTACACCTGGAGCAAAACACAGCAAGGTATTTCTCCACTTCCTCCTACTTCTTCTTACCCTACAAAACATCTAACTATGAAGACAAAGTGCTAAGAATGTTAGTTTTAAAATTTTCAAATAAATTTCCCATTTCAGCTCTGGTTACCCCAGCCCCTGCAGCTAATTTAGTGAATCTGGAAGAAGTATCTCTTGATCCTCTCCCAACCTCAGAATTTCCCCTCAAATATCATCAACACAAATCACACACATCATCATAACTCAATTCTGACACATCCCCTCCTCCCATCAAGTTCAAAACCTCGAGAGATTCTGGTCTTATGTCCATTAGCAAAATTATTCTCAGGGTTTCCATGTTCAGTTGGTTCATCTTGGATCTTTGCAAATTATACTGCAACTTTTCTTGGATTTCCTCCTCCTTCTGGGTCATGCCAAATATTTCTTCTCTAATGTCCCCGGTTTTACAATAATACTAATACTTTTTCAGGAACACCTTCTTCATGTCATCCCATGTCGAAATGGAATTTGCAGTCAGTCCCATGAACCATCTGAGAGCTGCATATTTTAATGTGGCAGGAAACAAATTCAACTTTTTAGCATTTGAAGAATAATCATAGCTCCTACGCAATACATCAAACTCAAATAATAAGGCATCAGGATCTTCACTAGAGGTACCATGAAAATTAGGGAAAGCAGAGGGAGGAATTTTTTTCATCCAACTTTCCCCAACAGAATCCTTGATAGGAAATTTGAATGTAAATGGTTCCTCTTCCTTCTCATGATAGTCCCCATTTGTAGTACCAGTACCCTCTAAATGAGCCATATCGAACCAAAAGGTAGTGGGGCCCTAGTAAGCTACAAATCCTTCAGAGTCAGTTGTCTGGAATTCTAGCTCTTGAGTAGGATTGAAGAGGAATTCCTCTTCAAGCTAACCACTAAGCAAAGATGATGTCCTCCTAGTAAGAGGATATTCTTGATGAGAAGAAAAAAATTATTCTTTGTCAGAAGGATTCCTCTCTACTATGGGGGTATTGATCTGCTTAGGATCAGTTGTCAATCCTTGTTCAGAACTATGAGTCCTTGGTTCAAATGTTAGGATATTCCAACACATAGGAAATAGTTAAGTATAACTTGGTCTAGTGTAGAGTTAGGTAAAGTGTATTTCTTTACTATGTACTTTTGAAACTTACAATCTGACGGTCATGATATGTAGTGATCTGACGGTTCATTCTCTCCTCAGTATTACCAACACTTGATCCATCGCTTAACACCCGATTGGTCCATGATCTCTACTTAAAGAGTATGGAGGGTCATTTGTACATTAATTGTTAATGAGAGAAGCTTATGTAAATTTTCATTCTTTTATTAATAAATTGCCTGAAGTGGCCACGTTGGCTTAGGTTGTGGACTGTTTCCCTCTTTGAGGGTTTTAACCACGTCAACAATATTGGTGTATTGATCTGTGATCTGTTTGTGAGTAGTGTCCTTTGGTGTTCTATCTGAGGAACCTAACATCAGATTCCCCCGACTCCTTTGCCTCGTTCTTTTCAAACTTCTTTTTCCCTACCATTTTATTAGTGAACAAAGTGGTGCTCACACCACCACTAAAAATATTTGAAATTTTATATTGGCCCCTATTTATAAAAAATTCAAAGCTTCTACTTACCAAACAATCATGACATGGCTTTGGTGAATTCTAATCTCTACAGGTGCTTAGGCCTTACCCTAAGTCTTTCCACTTGGCCTCCCCCTGTCCTGAAAAAAAATCAGACAAAAGTAAACCAAACTAAAACACTTTCAGTATCATCCCTTAGCACCTCCCCAGCAATGGTGCCAAAATGTTTGGGCAAATTATAGACTTATAATTTGACAGACATAAATCATCAACCAGGGGTAGGTAACCTTATGAGATGTTGTGAAAAATAAATGAAGGCTAATACTTTAAGCATTTTTCCAAATAAAACCACACACACACACAGAGCTTCAATATCTCTTTTCCTCATCAACACTTAGTAGAAAAGGCTATGGATTGGATTTAATCATCCCTCTACATCACCTAAAATTGTTGATGTTGATTAGAAAAAGATAATGGATCAATCAAATAATGATTCAACAAATTCAACATTTGACAATGTAAATTAAATATTGATCAAATAACTCCAAACATATTCATGAAATAAGCTTCACCATTTAACCATCATATATGTGTTGCTACAAATTAGAAAACAAGAACAAAATATGTGTAATAATTCTATCAATTCATGAAAACAATTAAAGGAGACACAAATCTGCAACTATTGGAGTTTTCAGTAACGTGAGCCCTTCCTTACTCACAACCCCTTCAACTTCGAAAGGATTTTACACAGCGAGATCATCGGAACATGGAATTTTATATTAATCTGGACAAATATTACAGTGATACAAAAGTTTGGTATATCAGCCTCTTTTTGTAAATGAAACATAAAAGTATTTATACAAGTGCAGAGGCATAAACTTGCCTGAGTTAGGAAAACAAACATACTACAACTATTTGCTAATAATAACTAGAAAAGACATTAAAAATAGACATGTTGAGTTTGATCCATGACTGAAAGCATGGATCAAATTGATCTCATTGAGTTGCTGGAGCTATTTCCCAATATGGCCATCTATGAGAGGACTGAAGGTCTAGGCGGTTTTAGTGGAATTTTTGACGCAGCCAATATGAAAACATCCATGTAAGCGAATTTCTTGACATACCCATGTTTTTTTCTCCTCGAGGCTGACCAAAACATACTCAACTGTCAAGATCGTTGCAGGAAATCAGAGTGGTTACAAGAAATCAATGTATCTATAGGAAATCAACGATCCTACAGGAAATCATGCAGGAAATCGCAGAACCGCTTTAGAAGATAGTTGGTCTGCATAAGATTCAGTTAGCACCCTTGAAATTGTAGATAATTCGATTAGGTAACATTTAGCTTCAGAAATACTCAAGAATAAAGTAAAATGATACTTTTTTTAAATGATTTGCCTACCTTAAAGCTCACAACACCCTTTTGGTCAAAGCACATGTAGTATGGAAAAGATAGAGTTATTAAGGGTCAAAAATAGTTCTAAAGGGGGAAGCAGTGCCTTAGAAACATTATAAAAAATGAACAAAATTGGGGCTCAAGAAGGGCTCGATCGAACCCTAAAGCTCGATTGAGTGTTTGTTTTTAACCCTCGATTAAGCTATTCTTTTAGTGCTCAAGGAGCTCGATTGAGCACTTAAATTGCTCAATCAAGCCATATTTTTTTCCACCAAAAGGCACCCTCTCTTGCAAAAAATTGTAACTCAACTCCATACTATCACCCCTGAACATTATTTGGAATTGGAAAATGGATTGCAACTTTGTATTCCTTATATTCTTCTACTAGAAAGTAAATGCTTGCAAGAATTCATGTCAAATCCAATTTCCATTGCATTGTGATAAAATGATTGTAATTAATTTTTATCACTTTGACATGCAGTAAGATACAAATGGCACCATTAGTTGCAATTACACAATAATATCTAGAAAATGAGTAGATGATAATACAAACCTATGCAAAAAAATCTAAACATTCATTTCCCTTAATAATAAATGCCACTCATTATTCACAAGATCAAAACAACAGTAAGCCTCATTATTACACTCTATGAGAGTGTCACTCTCATTAGAAATGATGGGCATTAAACCATATTACATGAATTTTCCACATAGTTTGACCACAAGCAACTATGTTTGAAACCTTCCAGGCAATGATGGAAATGATGTTTTTAGAATGTGCATCTTTGATGAATTCAACTACATTTAATATTCACAATTATCTCCAAGAAGGGTTATCTCTGAGAAGGGTAAGACATGAACTTAGGATTCAATAGACGTGGGAAAATCAGCTATATATTTGTAATTCAAATACAATATTTCATATAATCTAGAAAGGATTAAGCCAAAGAATGTGTTTTGGCATGGTCTATGATATATTAAAGATTTTCTCTAATTCTTAGATTACCCATAATTGGCATTAGATATTTCATAATTTTACTTTCAACTGAAAAGAAAACATTTTTCACATCTTCTAGTGGTACCAAAAATATTTTAACATCTTCTAGTGGTTCGCAAAAGCTAAAACATTATACAAATATATGATAATATATGTCAAGGCTGTATTTATCATAAGTTCTTTAACATAAAGTTTCATTTGACATGAGGAAAGAAACATAGTATAGAATCTACTATAATCTCATAACACACTCATGTTTGTTGAAAACAATAATATAAATACAAATTATTGTAATAGCTCAAAGCTACAACATAATTGCATGATTTTCAACTATCAAACATGGAATTAAATTGAAGAAGAGATATATGGTAAATGTCCTATAATATGTCGTTTCTCTGGATTAGTAAATAAGATGAAGCACCAAGTAAAATGGAGAAAGGTGCCTCTAAATAATAATGTAGAAAGAAAACATGAGATCTTGACCTAGATTCAAGTCTATAGATATAAAGGATAATGGAGTGGTGGGAACTACCACAAATATGGGGCATCTTTCCACCACAAAGCTCTTAAGAAATAAAGGAAACATCTTCTCTTCTCACATCGTAGGATTACAACAACACAATCAGAGTGGGGATGGAATCATTCACTAAGTCCAAGGATAATAAGATATTCTTTGGGAGGGAAGGGACAACTAACACATTTTGTTGCTATTATAGCTACTTCTACTTGATGCTTTGTTATTGTGGTATTTTTCCATTTGTAGTGCAATTTTAAGTTTATTAAACATATAATTTTTTATGATGTAGAGATCAATGTGTTTATATTGGATAGCACTCTTGATGGAGTATATATTGGTGGGTATGCCATGCCAAGTCTTGATTGTTCACATTTAACATTATTTAGAGTTAATCTACTAATTAATTCCATACCATGGGGATGATGAGGTTTCAATTCATCAACTCATAAACCTAATTCTTGCATCTGAAATCTACTCTCACATTTGCATCAACTAAGAACCCTAATTCAATTCTTGCAAGGAACCAAACTACATCTCAATGATTCAAATAAAATTAGTTGATTCCCTTCTTAATACTATTTTAAATACCTCTTGTTGACTATTAAACTTGTCATACTTCTCTTTCTCTGACTTTTTCCCCTTCTATCATAAACTTATTTTTCACCCCTCAGATTAGCTAGGATACCTACCTTTCTTAATATGCTAAGACACTGAGTATCGACCATGTGAAACCCACTTTTGGAGCTCCATTTATTTTGATACACTAAAAGTGAGCAATGCTTTGCTCATTACTCCATTGCAAAGAGTGATGATCACCCTGATGCTCTAGCAAAAGGTGATGACCTTGCAATCCTTCTATATTTTCTCATTTCCAAGGAGATACATTCAAGAAGGCTCATGGTTTGATAGTTTTTATTGGACTCTAAACTCACTAGGACTTGCATGTGTATATTCATCCTCTCATGTCCTCATCAAATCCATATATGAAGGTTATTCCTAAGGGAGATAATATATAGAGACAATAATATAATGAGATGTTGCTAGAATTGTCAGAGGGGCTCCTTGTCTTCAGATAGTAGCCTTACTTGTGATCATTAGCCAAGGAGGAGATAAAGCCATAGAGTTGGGAAGGATCTTCATAGTCTCAAACTATACATGTACAATTGATTCTTTATTTTTAATATAGATCCTACTATTTCTCCCCAAAATACAATGTGTTCATTTAATATGTGTATATATTTGGATTATCATGAGATATCTACCTTAGATCTATAATTTCTCTCACCTTGGCATCATTTATAAGGAAGGTATTGTGTGTCTTTGTATATTGTGTGTAGGATACATGTGACAGAAGAGGAGCAATGTCTTCAAGAATTGAAGTAGAAAATCCTAACCCATAATAAATCAAAGTTACACCAGTATTCACAAGAGGTATGTTATCATCTAATCATAACTTCTTTCCTTGTTTGTAAAGGTTTAAAGAGATAGGTCTGTTGAAAAACGTAACTAGGTTGAGTCTTCATAATGACATGTGTAATCATGATTTTATGTTACTGATGTAAAGAAGAAAAATAAAATTATTCTGTAATGCTTGAGTCATGGGTTTCATGCTCAAGAAATTTTATTTGTAGTTGAAGCTCCCATTGTGAGCTATTAGGTTTGGACATCAAGTCATACAAGTCTAGTGAGTCAATGTCAAGGATTAAAAACCCATTTGGGCATGTTATACATTATAAAAGAAACAATTATTTTAGTCGTTAATCCTCCAAGACCATGTCACAAGATCTCCTTGAATTCATCCTACAAAAAGGAATAAGAATGATTCTAGAAAGGCATGTCAGCCTAGGAACAAGTTCAAGCTGGCCTAGATCACATGGATAGTCCACTATATATAGAGAAACTTGACATCACTTGGAGGAAAATTTGGTCAAGAAATCTGGAATAAGAAGTGCAAAAATCACAAGGAACAGTCTCATAACCAGCAAAGTGAAAGGAAAAATAAGCGAAGAAGTCTAGCATTGTTTTAGGTATTTTATCTTCACATGTGTGGTAGAAATTAGGGTTTCTGCAGTGGGGTTATAACAGCCCCTAGAGAAATCATTAAGGAATTCACCAATCATAATTCTTCTAGCTAAAACCTTAAGAAGAAGTCTCCAAGCTAAGCGAATGAGGAAATCATCTCAAATATCCCTCTATCAGTTCACACATGAGGAATTGTAGAGGTATAAGTAGGTCATAGATTGCAGGTCTGTGGAAAGGATTCAAAATTTTAGAGTAGCCAAGACTAGCAATGCAAGAAGATCATTTGACTTGTGTTGACTTGGGCAAGAATAAGAAGCAGTGAATAAGGGTCTTGTAACTTGGAGGGGTTGTTGTATCAAGGGTCTTGGTCTTGGTCTTGGTATTTGTCACATGAAGTTTCTATAAGAAGAAGAATTTGTTTGGTTTTTTCTCACAAGTTGGAGAGGTTTTGACCATATCTGATCACCTACATTTTGTGTCTCTTGTCTCCCTATTGTTTATTCTTTGGTAGTTGTTTGATGAAGAAGAACACTATAATAATATAAGTTAATAGAAGAACCCAATCTAAATAAGTAAAAATAATTCACAAGTATTTATCTTCACAAGAGAAATCACCTCATTCCTATGCACTATATTTCTCAACATGGTATCAGAACTAAGGTGACAAATCAAGGAAGGGTATCTCATCAAGGGGCACTCAAGAATTCAAGGACCAAATCTTGAGAAGGGAATCAAATAAAATCTATAAGATCATATTGAAGTGACGATCTACGAAGAATTTTCAAAACCCTAGATCGCAGACAAAAGTCTTGGGATCTTCACTCAAGTCATCATCAAAGACCCTACCTCTACTCAAGTTTAAAAAAATATCTAAGTAGATTTAATTCTACTCATACAAGAGAAGAAAGATCAAATACACTATCATCATCATCAACAAGGACATCATCATCAAAATATATAAGGTGATATCCTGATCTATGCAGCCAAGGATCACTCTTGAAGAAAACTATCTTCATCAAGAAGAAGTTTCTCATATCTATATCATCATCAAATTCAAGGAAGCAGCAAGTGTAAGAATCATCTTCTCAAATAACTATATTTATGTTTACATTTGAATCTGTCAAAATGTATTTTCTCAATTAAGGAAATAAGATGGTTTAGGTTTCAAACTTTCTTGCATGGAAGAAGAGGACATATCTGAATCTCATTGGGAATGAAGTCATGGAACATGTTAAGGGCTCAATCACAAAACCTCCAAAAAAATTATGCTCAAGAACTTGCAAGGTTTATGAAAGGGGAAGTAAGGGCTCAAAGTATTATGATATAATCCATCAAGGATCCCCTCATTCCATATGTATCTAAACTCAAAACTTCGAAAGAAATATATGACAAACTGGTAGAGTTGTTTTCTATAAGCACTACATGAGAAGTTATCTCATTAAGGAAAGAAAGATACAAGCTAAGGATATAAAAAGAAGAAAGAATAGCCTCCTAATTTATGAGGATATTTGAAATAAGGGGTCAACATCAAGACCTGGGAGAAATAATGTCTGGCAAAGAGATTACCACCGTAGTATTAAATGCACTACCAGTGGAATGGGGTAACTTCACATCAAGAATTTATTGGAAGAAGGAAGCTACTCCATTCAAGGATCTATGGTCACTATGCAAGATTGAAGAAACTAGGCTAAAGGAAAAAAATTGATGTAGGATCCAGTGAGAAAAATCAAGAATGTGCTAAAAAGACAAAAAGAAAGGGAAATTTTGGAAAGTTTGGTCCTCGAGAAAAGAAAAAGAATATGGCCAACGTTCAATGCTATGGATGTCAAGAAAATGGGAATTGCAAGGGAGATTGTCCTAAGTTAAAGAAGGATAATAACAAAAAAAATGAAGACAAAAATCCCATATTATCGAAGAAGTAGAAGAAGCTTAGAAAAAAATAAATCCAAGAGGGAAGAAGTAAAATATCTCTACTATGATTGAGATAGTCTCCCTCACCTAGTTCTTTTCAAGTTTTTATTTTCCAAGTTTATGTTGTAAGATATGGCTATCATGAGTCTCTAAGGAGCACGATAGAATATATCATGGCATCATAGGACCACTAAAATAAAGAGCTTGTAACCTCATCTTAGAGAAGCATGAAGGTGTTGTAGCGGCTACAACCACCCTCCAAAATTTCTCCCATGCTTTGATTTTGGAGCCTTCATTCCTATCCACAGGAGCTTATCTTGTATTGTTGTCAAGTGCTCATGATTTGGCTGAGACTTATCTTTTTCATTTGTGATTTTGTTTTCTCATTTTTAGACGCATATGATCTTTCTAAGTCACAAACTAACCTCCTGACTTGGTCACACAATAGCTTTGGGCTTGCCTCCAAAAACTACGTAATCCTTGAAGGAAGTCAACCTTGATGATTGGAATTGCATAGTTCAGACTAGAATTCATCCTTGAGCTCAGAAACCATGCATTCATGGAAGGCATACCATCACTAATCCCATAAACTACACAATCCCTCACTGAGCTAAGAAACAACTTAGTGTACTGAACTGAAAAGTTGCCAAGTTTCCGAGAATTTGTGCAATCTTTCTCGGCAACGTGAATGGAAATTTTCCCTAGAAAAGAAAGAAAACTAAGAGGAAAAAAGAATCCCAAGGAAGTGGGGATCTATTATTAGTTTCCCTAAGGTGGCACATTATTGTTTTCAGAAGTTTCTGCCAAGTGTCGCTTTTCCTTGATTTTAGGCATGCACATCATAAACCCTCATTTTCTCAAATCTAGTTAATTGATACCTCCAAACCTCATTTTCACATAGGATCTGGGATCTCTAGAATTCCCTAGGAGATCAAGGAACCTTCAGTGCAATCGTTGTCACTTTTTTGGGTGAGTTTCACTTTCATTTTCTTTTACCACTTTTTTCTATCACTTTTTGTCATTTTGCTTATTTGAATGTTGTTTTGCTTATTTATCTTCATCTTTGTTGGTGTTTCAACTTATTTTAACTAGTAGAAGAATTGTTCTAAGTTTTCGTTTTCCTTTCACAAGTGTTGCATCGATTTTCTTTTTTCTACATCCATGGTCATCGTTGCGGCAACTCTCCTCACATACTTGATTTTCCTTCTATTTGTTCAATCCCTCCACTTAATCTACATTGATTCACTCACAGTCACTCATTTTTTTACTCAACTTTAAATCATCGTTCACTTTTGCTTACTTTTCACATTTCCACTGACAAAAATGTGTACTTCCCTTGGCCAGGTATTACCTTTCCCAATTGGGCACTACACAATCTTAAGGCTCAAGCCGAGAGATTGGCCTTTGGAATTGCATAGTGCACAGTATAGGTTGGCCCCAATTGCACACTGCACAATTCCAAGGGTCAGTTGTCACCTTGGCCATTAAGATTGCGTAATGCATAGTCTCTCCTAGTCTCTACCAAGGTTGGGACTGTGCATTGTGTAGTCCCAAGCCTCAAGCTTCACCCTTAGATGTTGGGACTGCATAGTGTGCAGTACTCACAATCATCTAGTAACCCTTGTTGATAAAACTTATGCAATTCTTCTCTCCATTTGTCCAGCTTTCTTCTTGATCCTACTTTGAAGGTAGATTCGTTTACGCTAATTTTTTCTTTCCATGAGTGTCCTTTTTATCCTATGGGTACCACACATGTGAAGCACTTTCTCCCAACAATCATTGTTAGTATGGAACCAAAGGGAACTGCTTCAAAAGAGACCACTAAAAGCAGTACTATTGAAGCAGTTGAACAAACACCAGTAGACTTATTAGTATATGCAGACACTCAACTGTTTATAGAAAATGAGTCAAAACTAACATCGCAGAAAGTTAATGAATTTATTTTAGAAAAGATCCTTGAGGAAGATCTAGAAGACCGAAAGCAACATCAGTAGAAGGTAGAAATCTTGTATAGGATCAAAGAAAGAGAAAGTGTGTTGATAGTCTAGGGAGAGAATAAATCTACAAGATGAAAGCGGATTCAATCCTTATGAAAGTATCTTAGGAAGCATAAGTGAAGAGGAAGTGAAGGATACAGAGATCGGAGTGGAGGAAGAGAGAAAAGAAAAGCTTGCAGAAAGAATAATTGAGATTGAAGCAAGCAAAACAAGAACTGAAGGAAGAACGAGAGCTGAGGTGGAAAGAACAAGAAGAGAAGTAGAAGCAGAAGGAAGAAGAAAGGAAAGGTGCCATAGCAAAAGAAAATGTGTCAATACAAGTTAAAAAGTAATAAGAGAATCAACTAGTAGTAAGGGAGGAGGGTGAATAGATGTAGGATTGGTAGCTTGCTCAGCAGATTGAAGACTTGATTGAAGTTCCAGATATGGAGTTGGAATTGGAGCTATAGAATGAGGATGTTGACCTAATGCCAAGTGCACCATAGGTCACCATTCAGTCTCCATCACCTCCAGCAATAGAGTTAGATCTAAGTGAAGAAGGGAATGTTTTTCCTCTTTATGATGATTTGGTAATGGACTTGTACAATTTTCCTTATGATGAATTTTAGAAGAGAATTGTACAAGCGTGGAGAAAGCATTTTCCAAATGATCATGCATCACTCGCATTCACTTGAGAGACGGTGATAGTGTTGGGTCCCTATACTATTAGTGTAGACCCTTATTTTCATTAGTGCAACTCCCTTGTTGTATTTTCGTGCCCATGTAGTCCCCATATTATTATTAGTCTGCCCCATAGAAGCCCACTATTCTTATTGTTGTGCCCTCACAATATTATTGTTATATAGGCTCTAATTATATTGTGACCCCTTAAACTCCTATATATAGAAAGGTGATCTTGTCATTTGTATAATCCAAGAATTGTTCATTTATGCAATGTAAAGGAGTTTTCCCCCTCAAAGAGGATAATTTTCAAGTAGTTTATCTATCTCTTTGTGATCTAGTTGCATAACATTTGGTATCAGAGCTTTGGATTCTAGGGTTTCACTTCTTCAAACAGGTCATCATGGAATTTTCACTATAAATATTTTTCTAAGAAGCTTAATAAGAAAAAATTAAAACCCATTTGATCCAAAATATTCATGAACCTCGTGACCAAATTTCAGATCTTGTGTCTCTATAGTTTTAGATTTATGAACTGAGGAAGTTATGATTTTTACAAGCTCCAGAATTCGATCTTAAACAGGTGACCTTGAGAAATTCATCATAACGTTCCCTCTGGGCATCAAATTAAAATTTCGTAAGAAGTGACAAAAAGAGGACGGGATGCAGTTTGTTGGGTATCATGTTCAAAGCCAAAGGTCGAAACAGTGACACCTAGAACTTAGTACAAGTTAGCTCTATTGAACCAATCTATAATCTGACCATCATCGGAGATTGAGCATAACTATTTCTTGAAGAATCCAATATTAGTGAGACTTGTGGGGTTTCAAAGATGACTTAAAGGGATATCACATCACTAAATTTCATAACTTGAATATCCGAAATTACAGAGTTACAATCATTTCATGATCGAGCTCATAAAAGCAAGAAAAATAATGACTCGAATCAAGAAAATAAAAACACCTAGTAAGAAAAATTGGATGGATAGTTTGAAGAATGCAATAGAAGATAAGATAAATGGTTTTATATATGGCATGCAAGGTAACATATTTGGTATACAAGAAAAATTGAAAGGTGACATGGAATATTTGAAGAAAGACATGGAAGGTTTGAAGGAAGATTGGACAAAGTTGCTACAAGAAAGGCTTCCTAATGACAAAAAGGTAGTAGAGGAAACTCGTGATGAGAAAAAAAGAAGCCTTAATCATGAGTTCATCAAATCTAAAGTTGTATTGAATAATCATCATATTCCAACATTTATATGAGGAAGTTTGATGGCAAGGATCCAGTAACATGGATACTACATATGGAGCAATATTTTGGTATCCATAATGTGTAAAACATACAAAAAGGTACGTATTGCAACTTTATATTTAGAACTCAATTAGTTTGTATGGCTTTTCTCTCATAAAAAATTGTTACTTGGTCAAATTTTATGGAGGAAATGATAGCACATTATGAGGATACAAAGAGAAACACCTTCTTTAGCCAATTTATAAATCTCAAACAAAAGGGTTCAATGGTGGAGCACATTGAGGACTTCCAAAAATTGAATATAAGGGTAAATTATATTCTAGAGGAGCGTAGGATTGATGTCTTCATATGGACTTTAAAGGATAACATCCAACATGAGTATCACCTTTGGGAAACTGATTCATTAGAGAAGGCATTCAGGTTGGAAAGAACAATTGAAATAAAAATTAGGGCAACAAGGAATCCTACCTACAAGGTTGACACCACAACAATTGGAAGAAAAAATAGCAAAATGGCCTTCTTACAGTTGTGATAGAAAATGCACTAAAGGTCATAAGTAAGCTAAGAAGAAATTATTTTACATAGATTTTGAAGAGGAATAAAATTATCAAGAAATGTCAAAAGAAGAGGATATACACCAGGAAACAACCCCAGAGAAAGAAGAAATGAATTTGACCATATATTATAATGCAATGATAGGAATTACCACTCCTCAAACTCTAAATATGGATGGAAAAATGAAGATAGTGAACAAATGTTTGGAAGGATATCTTCGTTGCTTTGTATCTGATAAACAAACACAATGGGTCAAGTGCTTACCTCTCGTTGAATGGTGGTATAACACTTTAGATAAAATGACCCCATTTATGGAACTTTATGGATATCATCCACCATCCATCACATCATATTTAAGAGAAAATTCTAAGGTTGAAGCAGTGGAAGATAAAATCGAGAATCAAAAACAAGTTCTCCAAATCTTAAATGATAGACTCACTTTGGTGAAGAATCAAATGAAACAACAAGAAAATCAATATCGTACTGAAAGAAGTTTCAATGTAGGCGATTGGGTATTTTTACAGAAACAACCATACAAAAAAATGTCCCTCAAACAAGCTAAGAAGGATAATAAATTCTCACCAAAGTACTATGGTCCTTACAAGGTGTTGCAAAATATTGGTACTATGGCATACAAATTGGAGCTTCCTGCATCTTCCCGGGTGCACCCAGTTTTCCATGTTTCATGCTTTAAGAAGGTTAGAGGTGACAAGCTCCCAGTTGAAACAATATGGCGGAAACTTGATGAGGAAGGAAAAATAATATTGGAACTTGAAGTAGTCACAGAATTAAGGACCCAATAGCTATGGAATCGATCAATTTCAAAGTATCTCATCAAGTGGAAGAACTTAACCACCAAAGATTATGCATGGGAGGATGATAATTTTATACATAAGCATCCAAAACTACTCAAGCATTAAGGACAACACTTTTTTAAAGGAGAGGGGCATGTTAAGTCGTTATGATACTAGTCTATCCCCTTATTATTATTATTGCAACCCCTTTATTGTATTGTTGCTCCCATGCAGTCGCCATATTGTTATTGTTGTGCCCCATAAAGCCCACTATTGTTATTGTTGTGCCCTTACAATATTATTGTTATGTAGGCTCTAATTATATTGTGATCCCTTAAACTCCTATAAATAGAAAGGTGGTATTGTCACTTGTATCATCCAAGAATTGTTCATTTATGTAATTTAAAGGAGATTTCCCCTCGAAGAGGCTAATTTTCAAGTCATTGATCTATCTATTTATGAGTTGGTTGCATAACAAATAGTGGCGGACACCAGCAAGAATCCAAATGTCATTTTCATAGCCAACTTGGAATTTGCAGGTGTAGCAAGATCTAACACTCAGTATTTGATGACTAAGAATAAGAAATTGGCACAAAACATACAAGCTTCCTGGCAAGAGATAGAACAACTCCATGCAGCAACATAGAACATAGTATTTGCACAAGTCTACTTGGAGGAAATGAGAGCAACGATACTTGGTGAAGTATAAACACTTGGAGAGACTATGTGGGACCTCTATGAGGAGCTCATAACCATACATAAGGCAATTGTTCACGTGCATGGATCACAGCATTAGAGAAAAGACTTCTTCAAAACTCTCAGGAATATACAAGTTCCATCGCATCTGTGCATGAATGGAAAATGCGATACAAAGGGGCACCACTTAACTTGGGAAAGAAAAGGAAGCCATGGGCAAAGTTGGAGAAAGTGAAGGTTTGAATGTTGATTCAAAACAAGAGGAAGCTTTCCTCTTTCATTGGTAGTATTCAGGCCTCATATGTATGGTTATACAACAATTTGGATGTCTTGGTGAATGCACACAAAATCCCATTAGTTGGTTTGCTCTCCAAAGCTAAACCCAAGAACCAGGTCAGATAGGAGTTCAAAGAGTACTTGGAGCAGCGGAGACAGATTACTGTCGAGGAATATTTGGAGCTGAATAGACAAAACATGCAGAACTACATCAATGTTACTATCCAAATTAGAACAAGGTTTCTCATGCTTGAGAAGGAGGTTGAAACTGGTTCCAAATCATTTTACCCAGATGCCATGGAGGAAAGAGCCTACTTCCATCCAGACACCATTACGAAATTTGGGGATGTCATCGCACAACATTGAACATTTGATGGTGTATAAGTGGTTAAGTGTTGGCATTGATGTCAAATAAGGGTTAGCATAATGATTGGGTGGTTGGATGGAACTCCATAGTAGTTGCAAGCTTCTTGTAGAAAATCATCACAGTAGTAGGCTTACTAAAGAAGCCATAAAATGATTATCATGATAGTTGGTCTTTAACTGGCTAAGGATTCAATGGGAAAAAAAAAATTCAATCACCTTCTAAGAAGCATAAGGACTCATAACCTATGTTCGACCCTCTCCATTGGAAAGTGATCTGAATAAGCTTTCCAATGATATGCGAAAGTTCAAAAATGGACTATTGGATCAAAATTTATGGTCTGCTGAAGTTTCAATGATTAAAGCCTCAGGAAGTAAAGAATATCAGTGATCACATATAAGAGGTCCAGAGATATTGGTGATCACATATCAAAGGTTCAAAGAAGTAGGCATATCGGAAATTGCATATCAGAGGTCAGGATAATCGGTGCATCACAACATCAGAGGTCAGGAAAATCGGTGCATCACAACATTGACGGTCTAGAGAAATTAGCAATCACATACCAGAGGTCTAGAGATATCGATGATCACATATCGGAGCATTGACATATTGGAAGGAAGGTGAATAGAAGAATCGCAACTTCTTAAGGTGATAACCTTTAAAAAGTTGTGATATTCATAATGTGTTGATAATGTGAAAATCTGCTGGAGAACTCTAATAAATATTAACAAAGGATTCCATCATTAAACCAAAGGAGGATGAGCCCTTTTCTTTCTCCTCTAACACGACACCTGATGGAATATGATTGGTCCTGATAATCTAGAGTGGCATTTGACGTCAGCATGATGTGGAGGTATGACAGGACACATCGTACATAGTTTAGGCATTTTGAGGGGCCTAAGGGGTAAAATATGGGTGACACGTGTCACCACTCAGGAAGTTCCACGTGGAGTGATGACGTCATATCAGAGGTCAGTATTGTAAGGGTCCTATGATAATAGGACTCATAATTTTGAATTGGCTATGGTTAGTCTTGTAATATTGTACATACTTTTGCATTCTACAAAATGTTTTCCCATATTAAAAATAGAAAATGTAAAGAGGGTAAGTCCTAAAAGAATAATCAAAGGACTAAAATAAAGAAAAAGATCAAAAAATTATAAGATATGAACTCCACAAAAAGAGATAAGAATAGATCATGAAAGTTTTCAAATTCAAATGCCACTCCTTTTTACTTTACTTTGCAAAATAATATTGTGTGCAACCTGTCAAAAATGCCACAATCCATGATGGTCAAATAATTTAAACTTGATTCATGCATGCTTTAAATTTCATGTTAGTATATAGAGAATAAATATCTAGCCAAACTGTTTAATCTTAGCAAATCAATAGTTAGGTAGAGAATAATAATGAGCTCGTCAATTTAATCTAGGTCATTGGAAGTTATAAGGTTAGAATTAGAGAGTTTACTTATCAAAGAAAAGAAATAAAGGGTCAGCAAGTTCAAATGCACCCAATGAATGAAGAGAAAATGCTAGGGTAAATAAAGGGTAGGTCGAAGAAGTTTTGCAAGTGCACAAGGTTGCTAAGTCAAAAGCACCTTCATCATGCTTAGTCCTATGTTTCATGTGCAAGAGGAATTTTCAAAGAGAAAGGACATTCACTAAATCTCATTTACTAATTTCCCCTCATTTCACTATATCCCCAAATACTAAGTTTATTAATTTCCCCTCATTATCCCTTCATTAATTTTCATCCTCTAATCTTGTCCCCTTCTTGGTTTCAAAGCACCGCTTCCCTCTTCATTTCCCCTTGTAAAAGCCCTTTCCCTTCATTTTGACATTTTTCCCTTTGTTTCACACATTTCCCTAGACATTACCCTTTAGAAATTATTCCCCCTTCCCAAAACCCCTTTCCCTAGTGTGAAACCCATTCCCATCACAAATAATACCCCCCTTTATTAATTTCCCTTTTTCCTTAAAAACCCAATAAACCCCTTTATCCTAAGTTATTTCCTAAACTATACTCCCACTTTATGTATTTAAAGTCCCCCACGTTATAATTCCCGAAAACCTTTTAAACTCACCAAACCTTGGTGTATAGTTAAAACTTCTGTTGTATAACCCATGGTCCCCACCCTTTATTAACCCATTTCTTATGTTAAAATCCCATAATTACTTTTTAATTAATTGCATTTCATTGTAAATAAAACTCGACCCCACTCCCCAACTCCATCTATGCAACTTCACCGCGTGATAGCCCTCCAATCTCCCACCTCCACATCCAACGGCGCATATCCATATCACGCAGTTTCATCATCTGATAGTTAAAGGTCCAAAAGCACGCGAGATTCACGGTTTTGGTCGAGCACTGTTTCTCTATGTGGTGGCACCAGGTTATATCATGTGCTCGTGAAAAATATTGCCCTCCACCCAAAAGCAGTGCGATATGGTACAAAACTACCTCCCCGCATAAAAGAAAACTACCCACTATTCATTTACCAAATCTCATGCCAAAATGTGACCGTTGTTGGTTAAAAGGCTGAAAAATCCCCCTTTCACTCTTTTCACTCATTTTCTCTCTGTCAACCAATTCTTAAACCTTGAACCTCTACGCAACCATTTTAACCACCTTTTGCAACCAGAAGATGCTACAGACAACAAATTGAAGTAGTAAATAGACAATTGAAGCCTCAGAAACCTCTGCTACTACCATAGAACCCTATCTGCACACCAAATCATCATTTTCTAGGTATTCTTGAAAGAACTAGAATGGACCTATAATTTAACCTATGCACAATATTTATCAAAAGGTTAACTAATTAAATTAATTAAAAACCCTTGCTAGATTGAAGAAAATGTTATTGTGCATCGAAAAGCCCTTTTCTATAGACTGTAATTACCCTCCCCGTCGTTCCAGAATTTCTGACCTTACTCCTAAAGCCAGAGAGAAGGTAATGAATAAACCAAATTATGTCTTCCCAAAGCTCTTTGGATGTAAGACCCCTGCAAACCCCTCACTTGGATATTGACCGCCTCCCATTGGCCAACAGATATTTTAAATTAAAGACACTATTTCCCCTAGCCATCTACTAAAACTCCACTGTTGGAGTAAAGATAAATTCCTGAACCAGAATGATAACATTCACCTATGTGAATCAAATTTTACCAAGTACTTGTTCCCATAGGTATACCTATTCCCAGAAACCATCCACTTCTGCCAAGCTTTCTATGTCCCAAGCCAAAGAGCTATAGTCTCTCCTGACCAGCAAATTTTATTCACCATTACTGCAGAGTTAATAAATCAAATGCTGCAGATCCGGCCAAGCCCAAATGATACCCCACTTTCCATTGAAGCCTTACTTGAACTCTACACAACGTTGGACCTTCCCAAGAGAGCTCAAATTTTTCAGACTTTTATCGTAGAAGAGTCTCATCCTCCTACTGATAGTCCTCCATATGCTACCACTATTTTCTCTGAGAAAGCCAGGAAAATTATACCCATGCTCTCTTGTATCCTAGGATACACCACTGATGATCATGTAGATGAGGTTATGCTTTCTTTCCTATCTATTCGTTTCCCATGCAAGCCTCTAGCTACAGTTTTTAACTTTGCTCAGTTGTTGGCAGACATAATCCATGAGCAGTTTATCAGATTGCCAAATGAAAGAGTATTCAAATACTCTTCATTTTTGTTTCTCATGTTTCTATATTTTCAGTTAGACAAGTTTCCAGTCAGCATCCAAAAGTTAGACACCAAGGGGCATCCAAGATCTGTCATCGTTTATACACCATTAATCCAAAGATACTCCATTGTTTTTAGCTATAAAGAATTCATTGATTTTGTTGTTCATCTAGTTGTAAACATGGTAACTAGTAGCAATCAACCCAAGATCAATGATGAGATTAAGAGAGTTTTGCAACTGTATTAGAATAGTAGAGTAGGAGATTGGTATCTATACTAGGGCTACACAGAAATCAGGATATATGGATGCCAACTCACTCCCTACAAGCTGTCCAAATACCTCCCCATGAGGAAATTTGCATTAGAGTATTTCATGTAGATCATAAACTCAGATGAGGTCAATTTTCTGTCAGCTAGGAAGAAAACTTAGTTCAAGATCAAAAACCCATTGGGCCCTTTCATTTTTAATAATATGGAAGCTAGACAAGAAGCAAAGAAAATCTTATAGAAAATGAACTTTAATAGCAGTTTTATGTGGCAGTATGACCCTAATGGAGTCATAAACAAACTAAGCCTCAAATTAAAATAGAGTCCTTTCATGCATGAGCCTAGGCCAAACATTGAAAGATATGCCAACCGGTTAGAATGGTTGGAAAATACTTTAATAGATGTGGAGAAAACCTTAATAGATGTGGAAAACCAAATAGATACTAGTTCCTTTCTGCAGGTTCCAACCCAATAGGAACAGATGGGTATTTTTCCCATTCTACAAACTTCGACCATGCAGGACAAAAATGTAAAGAGAACCAGGGAAGAAGGCTCTAGGCCTGGAATGGATACTACAAATGATAGGTTTGAAATCAGTTACAAGAAGAAGCCCAAGCTTAATCCTGTAACTGAGCAAGAAGACACCATTGAGACAGTTGAAATCACTAATACTGGCACAATGTTTGGAAAGAGTAAAGGTCCAGTAGCTTCAGAGGAAACTCATCAACCTTCCACTTTAAATACTCAAATTATTGAAAAACAGCTTAGTATTGAAGTCTCTTCATCCAGCACGCCAGTGGATAAAGAGAAAGATATAAAAGATAAGTACGAATAAGTCAAGTTGAGGAATGAAGCATTAAAGGTTGAAACATATGCGGAGTACTTCAAACAAACACCTACCGATCATAATAGATTAATGTTGTCCTTTGACATCAAAAATGGTAAAATGCAAATGACCTTTATGCAGCCTATAGTCTAGCAACCTAGATTGTCAGCAGACTACAAGAAGACAAAGTTTGAAGTTTTGGTTAGAATGTTCACCTTATTGATCAAATTGAATTCAATAAGCAAGCGGGTGAAATGATTTACTCTACAATGGCCAACAAAGCAATGAATGTTCAGAAGCTTCAAAATTCTCTAGACAACATCACAACATAATTTAAGCTAGAGAAGGCATCCCCACAGGCCAAGGATAATAGAATCAAGTCACTGGAAGACTTGGTAATTAAAATTAGATATAATCCAAATGATATCAAGGTTGCAGAAAAAATAATAAAGAAGAAAAATGAGGATATTGTTGCTTTAAAGAAACAACTGAAGTGTCCTCCTTCTGAACATCCACAAGCCAACGAGGTCCTAGAACACCAAACCCAACAGGAAGAAATGATGGATCTCATTCTTTAATTAAATGCTTAATTAAAATAAATGGAGAAGGAATTGGATGAGTTAATACAGCTAAAACAAGCTAGTCTTGAGACAACCACTACCACTACTATTCCTACAGTTACTAAAATAGTTCCTTCAACTTTGGAAGCTTCATTGGCCCCAACAGCTCCACTATCTACAGCACTTCCAGCTGCAACAGCAACTACATCAGCAACAGATTCAACAACAGCAACAACTCATCCAAGTGATGAGGCAAGTAAACTGGTCAAATCCATTGAGGACATGTCCATTCAAACCATTGAAATAAATTAACTTAAATAACAGATAAAAATTCTAGAGGATGAGAAGAAACTGGCTCAAATTATGCATAAAAATGAAGTACAGAAGTCAAACAGATTGACTTAGAGGATAAAGAACTTGGAAAAATAATTAACATTGAAGGAGCCACTTGCCCAAGAAAAAGAGTAGCTATGGGCCAATATCATTGACTTTGTCAATGATATTTGGCCATTTATACAGGTTATCATTGAACAAAATGATTTAGTCAAAGAGGTTGGTGAAGCAATTCAAAGAGTTAAGGCTGAACTTGGAAATATGCTAGAAGAAGCCTTAAGAATAATCCAATTCCTTAACTCAAAGAATAAATATGAATTGCAGGAGCTTGACATAGCTGACAGGACTGGCACTATACTAGAGGTGAAGAAGGTCATCACCAAGAGGAACCTGATGATGAAAATTAATGACAAATGCCAAACCATGGAGCTAGCCATAGGCAGTTTCATTGTCAAATTTGATGCTCTGAGGAAAAAAGGTCTGCCAAATCCATTGGTAATAAATGACAGGTTAATTCCACATGAAGACTATAACAAGAAAATCAGAGAAGTGGCAAGGGAGTAATCCAATAGTTCCTCTATGAAAGGGATGCCTATAGGAAAGGTTCTTTACTAGACTTTTGAGAACCTCTTTTACCTCCAGCATGAGGTAAAACATATTTTTGTAAAGAAGCCCACCTTTGCAAAATACATAGAAGCTGATGAAGTCTACAGGAGAATGGTAAATATTAAATTACCAGATACAGAGACTTGGGAAAAATTAAATGATTTACTATGAAAATGCAAGTTAAACAATAGATACAGAGCAGTAAAAGAAAAGCAGCAGGTCAAAGAGTATCAGTCAAAGGAAAAGTAAAAGGATAGCCAGTGTAAAAGCAACATAAAAGGAGAAAAGGCGGCAAAAGATCTTACAACAGAGCCGAATAGACAGGCATAGCTTGCAGCAGTTACATATCTGTCTCTATCTTATTGCTTGAAGATTTTTCTTTTTCCTTGAATAATTCCCAAAATAGTTTGGGATATTTTGTAATAAGTTTTTGTATAAATACTTCATAATTCGAAGTATAGAGTGTGGATTGCTAAACATTTCTATAGATGTATTGATCTGAACCCTAAGGGTTCATTGTACCATTTTTTCAAGTCAGGAGACTGGACTGAGTAATAAAGGAATTACATTACATGATTCATGTGTTGGGCCACTTGAGTGAAGTATTTTCTATTTTTCAAATTGTTATCTTCTTAAGTGTTTCACACACTTTCATGTTATCTAAATTAAATGAAATAATTGGAACATTATTACAGAATTTGTTTAAGTACACCCTGTCTTAAAAAATTATTCATTTTAATGTTTTATTCTAATATCTAGAATATGGAATCCTTCATTGCTCCCTAGTTTCGATTGACCTCTTTCATTTCCCTCATTATCCGGTTTGAGGAATCCTTAATTGCTCGTTGACCCCGATTGAAAACCACTTCACTATCTAGCCTAAAAGATCTGAATTTACTCAGCTATCTTGGCACGTGAACACTATCTTTAGAACTTGATTCAGTCTTGTTTTCTTGACACCTGACCCCATAGCCCAATGGTAAAAGACATCCCTCTATCCATCTAAGTTAGTGATTCCACCACCAAATCAAAGTCAAAACCCAATCAAACTTAAATAACTAGCATAAAATCAATTAACTCAACAAAGTTAAATCATTAAAAGAGAGCCCTCTCTGAGCATTAGGAAGGCTAGATCATGATCTGAAAAGAAGGTTTGTGGTTACCTCTAATATTTATTTTGACAAAAGTTAACAACCCTAGGGAAATTTAGAGTGATAACAAGTATATCGAAGGTTGAGGATGTCGACATTTTATAACAGCTGGAAATTGAAAAAGTGTCGATAAGGGGTCTCTGATATTAGGGTTGGCAAATGGTCTATAAGAACTTATAGAAGCAAGGGTGATAAGCTCTTAAAAAGGGAAAAATGGCCCCCAGGCAAGAACAAAATTCCCTAGCACCTTAAAGCTAAGCCTGCAATCACCACACCTAGTCCCATGGAGGAAAATAGAAAGGGGTTAAATAAAAGGGGCCAAGGACATCAGAACTATGTTTTCATAATGTCATTTAGAATAAAATTCCCGATGAGTAAAAGCTCTCATATAACACTATTACAATAATACAAGACATATTGGGCTTCGATAATGTAATATAGAGAGTTAAAGGCGTATGGGTCGGCAGCTACGAGATTGAATGTAGGAAAAGGGGAGTTGGTCTTAGGAGTAATGGTGACTGTCAAATAACTATTGGGATTGTCTCGATGTTGAAAGAAAGCTATCTCTAATATCTCATGCATGTATTACAGAAATAAATGAAAAGTAGAGAAGTCATGTGGAAGTACAGTCAAGCTCTGTGAGCCATGACTAAGCATGGGGAGTCTTAGTGGTGTGTGCAGGTGGACTAAGATTAAATTCTCAACATGGAGAGTCACATAGTGAGATGGTGAAGTGAATGAATCCCATTCTTATGCTTTAATGCAATGACAAAATTTGTAAAAATTGATGCAATATAAGAATGGAGTGCCATGTCAGGAGTACACTCTCGGGCGATGTGGATGGTGGCAGAGACAGCATTTATCTTAGTACAACACAGGAAAAAAACTTAGAATTTTGATTGAGCTACTAGGAAATACATTATTGGTGTGTATGTGCTCAGGCGAGTTGATCAGATGTGTGAGAGTATTGAGCTATGAGTGGAGCGCATAGTGATAGAAAGGTTAAGGCACCCAAGAGGACTTTTTCTGATAGTGCAGTAAGAGAAGTGAGAGCGTTCTAAGGAGAATGGTGAGGGTAATTTTGAAGAGAATTTAGTGAAGAGACCTTACTGGTCAAGGTAGAGCATAGAGAAAGTGTTGTTGTGAGTAGCAAGAGGAGATCTGTTGCAAGTGAGCACAGAAGGCAGAATGCAGTAGTCAAATATATGGACAACAATTGTTTGGTATTTTACTTGTATAATTGTATGCCTTTGTTTCCATTTTGAAAATTGTATGAAATAGTAGAACAATGGCAAGGGAAGGTTGATGCCTACATACTAAAGAGGTTGGTGCTTCTTGGAAGGTTGGTTCTTGCTAACGAAAGGCAGGTTGGTGCCTACATATTAAAGAGGTTGATGCCTCTTAGCGTGTTGTTGCTTACTAAACAAAGGGGGTCAGTGCCTCCTATGCGTCAGTTCTCACAAACAAACAGATGCAATGAAGTGGTGCTTAATTTACATCATAAACAAACAACAAATTTGTGTTTTTTTCCTTCTAGGTTTCCACGTGAAAACATAGTTTCAAATGTGTGTTTCTCATGTGATTATATTTTGAATATGTGTGCCTGAAATACTGTTGGTTAACTGATTTTTGAATTAATTCTCTCACAAGATGAAGATTATAACAAGAGACTCCCCCCCCCCTAGTAATTCCTTATTTCAACCATTGTTATCGAAGCCTAGGTTCCTTAAGCAACAGTAAACACTAGAAGGTAGATCTATAAGAAATTATGTCTATGCAAGAGAGTCAAGAAGCTTACTCATGTAGAATACCAGTCTTTGATGGGACCAACTATGCTTTTTGGAAAGTGAAAATGGAAGTGTATATTATGTCCCTGGGAGTAGATGTTTAGACTTTAGTACCAGTAAAACATAATGTCCTTGATATTCCTCCCACTGATGCAAATGGAAAAAAATTATATCTAAGAAATGGTAAATCCAAGCATGCCATTCTTGTTGGTTCTATTCAATCAAATCTTGTAAAGTTTATGCATTGTAAGTTTGCTAATGAAATGTGGGTAAAACTTAACCAGTGTCATGAAGGAGATAACAAAGTCAAGCAAGTGAGACTTCAAACTTTCAGAATTAGGTTTGAAATCTTGAGAATGAATGAGAATGAAAGCATAGCATAATACTTCCTCAAGGTTGATGAAGTCATTAATATGATTAAAGGACTTGGTGAAGAATTCAAGGAAAAGATGATCGTTCAAAAAACATTAATATATCTACCCATGATATTTAATGCCAAATTCTCAGTTATTGAGGAAATGGCTAATTTAAAGGATCTCAAGATGGATCAGCTACATGGTACTCTCACAACCTATCTGTTATCTAGAAAACTAGTGTCCATTCAATGCTGCTAGTCCCACTAAGACGGGTAGCTATCTTAGAAACAAACAAACTAAAGTCACCTGTGTTTTCCTTTATGAGAAGTAGATGAGAGAGAAGTAGAGAGTACCAACCCCAGTCTTTCGCTTGGCTCCTTTATTGTTTCCTCTCCCCTTTGACAGATCTTTTCCGCTCCTTCCTCGCTTGTCCCGCTTCAAAGAACACCTGTAGAGTCAAAGCAGCATAATACCATCAAAGCATAGAGATCTACAATCATAAACAATATAGGATCAGATATATATTGACCATAAAAATGCATATATCAATTCAATATTCAAATACATACAAGAATATGGAGGAAAAATCAAATAGCTTTATTGATAGAAGTAGTAGAAGAGAGGATTACAACCCATTGATCTGACCCAGTGCCATCCTCCCAACATGAAAGCCCTTCTTCACCTCATGAAAAGCTAGATCACCCAACACTATGATGTTCCACAGAGAAACCAACAACACTTCCTTATAAGATGCAAAATTCTAGCCTCTGGATCTCTAGGATGAGGGATCCATATATAGATGTTTGCAGGTGGGTGAGTCAGCTTCTGGGTTTTTGATTAGTGTCATTTCTCTGATAGCTCTCAATTCCACTTGGAGATTTCATGATCTCTTACTCATCCTTGGGCAAATTCAAAGAGGCAAGTGTCACGGGAGAAGTTTCTGGAAGATTCCATGATCATCCACCTTGCAAACTATCTCTGCCATTTGTCTACTCTCGCCCATCACACCCTATAAAAGGGATTTTTAGTATGCATCACACCCCCTGTGTGCATTAGGTGGGATGCATCACACCTTGACCATGGAGCAGGTGAGATGGTCCAGTTTTGACCAGTTCTGAGTAGTTTTTCATGGAGAACTTCTGGGAGATGATGTAATCAGCTGACCTTGTTCCTTTAGGGTATGAAACAACAATTTTAGGGGCTTAGAAGCCCTTGGTTTATGGAAATATAGGATTGGGGTTCCAGTACCCAAATATGTTTATAACAGTTGTCCCCTAAAGCACGAGATCATAAATCTTTTGATGTCGGGTGAAATGCTTTATCATGAGGATCCGAGGTTTTTCGAACTGGAAGGTGACCTGTAATAAGATACAATACAAGACATTATCTTCATAATATTTTCATGATCTAGTTGAGGTGGGCATTCCCATGCTCAACTTTATAAATTCATTTTCATGTACATTGGATAGAAAACCATCTATATGGCAGACTGATGATTCTGGTAGAGCCATCATCCTTTGGCTTGGATGATTATCTGTGCAGCTATGATGTACATTTGATGTCTTTATTTTCCTGAATATATCGCAGCACAGATGGATGAAACTAGATCTGAGGTCTTCAAACTCATTCAATCTTCACCCGAATTACAAGTCAATCCACGTGAAAAGATTTTTTGAAGTTGAACATGGAAAGACATCGTCTGATTACCAACCAATGATCTAAGTTGTTAACAGGCGTGAGAGGAATCACCGATAATGATAATGACCCTCAAGGCACTATAGTACAATTCACGTGGTGTGAAAATGGGACTTGACGTCAAACACCACGCAAAATCTTTTGGTTGAAGGCCATTGATGTAAACCTATCACCAAAAGTGAGAAACTTGCCATTGAGGCATGCAAGCTTCAAAGTACTGAAAGGGTTGTTCCTAAGTCAACTTCTTGGATAATGAGATGATGTCAATAAGAAGTGACCCATCATAGGAGGGCCTTAATGAATCCCACATCTATGACACGAAACAGAGAAAATGATTTTGTGGAGGTGAAAACGATCTGATGACACAGGGTTTAGGGTGGTGGTCATGAAAGAATGAAGGGTGAAAGTATTGCAGTGGATGAGACATAAGCTGGGTTGGTGAATTCTCTGAGCGACTTTTCTTGAACATATCGGCGACACTAAAATGGATTGGTAGCGTTAACCCCAAAAATGGATGGTATGGTGGACCAATGGTGATATGACCGGTGAATGGAATAACCCAACCCGACTCAATCATGGTGATGGAGTGAAAGTGTCATGTTCAAGAGCGACTTGGTACGAATAAAATTTTCTTCAAGTTTTCTTCCCAATTTTTCCCCAGTCATTTCTAACCAGTACGTCTTTATTTTTGTCAAGCTTGAGGAGGATAACATATGCTTTTTCTATAATTTTCCCTTCGGGCAAACCCGTCGCTATGTTTTAACGAGCCTAGCGACAGTGAAACTCGCTCTTGTTTGCATGGAAAAGTTCGTCACTATATTTTTAACGAGTTTAACGACAGAGAAAACTCTATCCTTTTCAATTTTAGAGAGTCTGAAAAGAGACGGAAAGGAAACTCCAGTAATCCTTTTTCGTAATATAATCCCTTAAGTCCAAAAAATTATAAAATAATATGAAAGGGATGAATTTTCAATAGTTTTAATGAGCCGAACAAGACAAGCGCTCGATCCTTTTGTGCAATGATCCCTCAGGTCCAAAAATATTAAAATCTAAAGGAGGGATGACACTCCCAATTACTTTAACGAGTTGGAGAGGCCAATTTCTCGGAAATCTTTTCATATTTTACGATTCAGATGAAAAGAGCTTAAAGGAGACTCGTTTTTTGAGGAATGAGTGATATTTTTGGATAGCAGTTGGTTCCAGGTAAGGTTTGGAACTTTTCAATCACGACAGTGTAAAGAAGGTGGCTAATAGAATCACTCATCGCAACTATTCCTCAAAATGGGTAAACAATCAAATGGAGGTGTATGATCAGCTAAAAAAGAGTGGAGGTGATGGTAAGAACATGACCAAGGCTCAAAAGTTGATAATTATGCGATCGCAATGGTTATTTACCGAAGGTGGGTTCATTTTTTAATGAGCTTAAACTCTGGTGGAACATATGCTCATTGCTAGATTTATTTTTTAACAAGCTTGAACTTCACGTAAAACTGCTTGTGATAATAGTCAAAGATGTTCAATTCACCATTAACACTATGTTCTTTTGATGGTCATGCTACCTGTTCAATTGCTCCACCAAACTGGTTAGAAATGTATGTACATGCTTGAAAAATGAGTAAAAAAAACTAGTGTCTTACTTGAATTACGTGACTAATAACATAAAAGTAGTTTTTACCTTTCATTTTACCATTTCATTCAAATTTGGGATTGTTGGAGCTCTGGAGGTGCATTTCCCTCTCGATTTTCATCAGCTGATTCTAGGAGATTCTGTGTACGATTTTCAGCGCTGTCTAGACCAGGTAGGAGCTAAACATGAGCTCTTCAATTGCATTCTTTCCTTTTCTGATTCTGCGCATGTTTTCCTGCTTTTCTGAGCCTCTGGGGTTTGAATATTTCATTTTCTCCCCATCGCACCTAGTATACATCGAAAGGTGTGATGCATACTGGGCTGGCCATTGGCTAGTTAGTATGCATCTCATCCAGTACATAGCTAGGGTGCGATGGGCGTAAGGAGGAAAGCTTTTGCACTAATTTTTCATGGAAATTTTGCCTGTTTTTTGCCAAATCAGGATCCTGACTCTTCTCTTGTTTGTTTTTCAGAGATTCATCGGAGCAAGATGGTCATTACATGGCATGAATGTGAGCATGAAGAAGAGGACATGGTTGCCTTACATGATCACGATACGGTAGCTGCATTGCGGAACTGTGGCTTGCTCAAGTTCTTCCACATATCTAGCATGAGGCAACAAGTCAACTTGTTGCAATATTTCCTCGATGCATGGGATCCTACCAACCAAGTGTTCTAAATTAGAGGTAAATCCATCCCTTTGACTATTGAGGATATCTGATTCTTGACCAGTTTATCGAGGCGTGGTGCCCCTCTCTCACTACCAGGTTTCGCCCGTGGGGCTGAATCCATAAGGGATTATATTCATCGATACTGTAGAGATGGATCTCAACCGAGCAGGGATGACAAGATCAGTATTAGAGACATCACTAGCCGGTCCTTGAGGACTATCTTATTTACCTTTTCTAAATTGGCTAGCAGCATGACTCTTCACTTGGCCAATAGGTCCTATATGCAGTATGCCTTGGAATGACTTGAACCAAAGGTATTCAACTAGTTTGATGCAGTACTTCCGGTGATAAAAGAATAGCTTACCAAGGTGAAAAACGGAAGATCCAAGAACTTTGGTTATGGTTATATTTTGACCACTTTTGCCTTGGAGAAGATCCCATTGATGCAGCCACAGTACATTTCACTTGGTCTACGACCACCGACTAAGCCACGGATGCAGAGATGGGTTGACCTTATTGCTAGACATGCTGGTAAATCACAAGTTTCATTATTTGATGCTTTCTTTGAGTGGTTCAACCGCCAACAGATGGTTTATGCTAAGTATCCATATGTCAGGATAGATTTCTAGGGTGACCCAGATTTGGTGTTGCCGGCCGGTGAGCAGTGGGGTGTCATAGGTAAAAATCTTTGACCATGTCTCTATTTATTGCTTTTATAATGTTCTTGTGCATTTTAAATGTTTATCAATACTAATCAAAACTCATGTGTTCGTGCAGATATTGGACCAGTGCGACTAGCAATGCGCCTAAGGGTAGCAGCTGTCGTTCTAGCAACAGAGGCTGTAGGGAGGGCTGTCCTTCACGATTTAGATGTAGCCGAGACCCTTGCAGTATTGTAGGATCAGATCGAGGGCCTCACCCTCAGTATTCCAGATGTGAGGACCAACGAGTTACCCCTAAGATTACAGCGCCATACTACTGGTGTGTCGAGTCGATGGACTAGGCTCTTACACATGATTGCATAGGCAGTGAATTGTTATGACCAACACCATTAGTCTAGGGTGCTTCCTTGCATTTCTGAGTTTTTGGGTCGTACGACTGATTTTGTCCTGGACACAGAGCATTATGTGAAAAACTATAAATAGTTATATATATTTTTGATTTTCGGAGCTTTATTTTGGTTAAGTCATATGATCCTGATGCAAATGTTGATGAAATGCTTTTCTTTTATAAATGTTACAAATGTCTATCTAACACATAATTTGCTAATGAATCGGTTAATGTGTTTAAGTTTCTAGAAATGTGTTGATATTGAATAGAATCAAACTGCCTTTCCAAAATCTTGACCCTTAGGAACATACGACAGATAGCTGGATTTCAAACGGAATAGATGCCGGTAAGTTGTAGAATGACAAGTTGTGAGTCTATCCTGATGACAAGTCGGCGTATGACATGCGCAATGGCATCAGAGAGGAGCTCTATCAATGCGCTATATTCAGCCATGTTGTTCATTGACCGACCAATACATACCCCTCTGAAACTCACTAACTCGCCACTTGGATCAAAGATGGCCCAGGCTACAGAAGATAGGCTCCACGTACTACGACTCGCTCCATCGGCGTATCCAACAAATGATTCCAATAGGTTTGACATCTACAACAAATGCAAAAGTGGATTACCTAACCAAAACGATCACTCTTAACGAAAACAAAAATGTAACAAAAGAATATGAAGAGATTATTATGCTTAGTCAATCATAGTAATGGTTAAGGTACAACCCGTTTCAGGGTTGCGACAGTGGAATCCCATTGTAATCTACTAGGTAATGGGCTCCTTTTGCTAATACATGCTTAACAATATAGGGACCCATCCACAAAGAATGGAACTTTCCTGCTTCCAATTTATCGGATTCCTGATTGTAAAGTAAGACAGGTCACCTTCTAAGAAGACACGGGGTTTGACATTCTTGTCAAATTGTGGCTTGACTTGTTTCTTATGCACTTTGTTAGCCAAGGTGGCATCATGATGGGTTTCATCCAGTTGTATTAATTCCAAGAAATGAGCCTCTTCCTCTGAAGTTCCGGGGAGAAGGTCGACTGCGAGCTTAAGAGATGAAATTTCGCACTGAACTGGTAAGACCACTTCCAGGCCATACACCAGTTGAAAGGGTGTAAATCCAGTTGCATTTCTTACCAATGTCCATTATGCCCATAAGTATGAGTACAGGATTAGGTGTCAACTCCGTTTATGGACTCCAATCATCCTTTGCAGCATGCACTTCAGGACTTTATTGATCACCTCAACTTGCCCGTTAGCTTGCGGATAATATGGATTAGAGCTGTCATGGGACAATCCTAATTTGGCAGCCAATTCATCCATCATGTGATTACGGAAATGCGATCCATGATCTGTGACTATAGCTTGTGGAACACCGAATATGGAGACTACATGATTGAAAAAGAAAAGAGCAGCCGTTTCACTGCTGTTGTTTAATGTAGGCATCGCCTCGACCCATTTCGTAAAATAATCAACTGCGAATATGATGTACCCATGCCCCTTGGCCAAGGTGGGGTTATATGTCATGAAATCTATGCCCCATTTGGCAAATGGCCCAACATCAACTACTGGATGTAGAGGTGCGGGTGGTATTTTGGTTTTGTGGTCGAAGATTTGATAAGCATGGCAACTTCTGACTGTAGTTATGCAATCTTTGAACATTGTTGGCTAGAAGTAACCTGCTCATAAAATATTTTGTGCCATAGCTAACCAAATTGATGCCCCCCACATGTGCCTGAATGACAGTCATTCAGGACTTTTTCGGCCTCCTCATGGGTGAGGCACCTTCGCAGAACTGTATCGATACCATGACAGTAAAGTGTATCACTGATGATCATGTAGTCTTTTGCTTGGTATTGAGTACGTTGTTGTTCTGAGTGAGAGGTATTAGGCCTATATGTTTGGGTTTGGAGATAGATGATTATATCTCCATACCATGGATCGCTCAAGGATATCAAAAACAAAGATTCATCCACGATTAATGCTTTGGATGTTGAATCGTTGGACAACGATGGGAAGTCACATAGTAACTCCGCGAAAACCAGAGACTTCTTTGATATGAATTTTACAAATTCCAAATCAAACTCTTGCAAAATAGCTATCCATTTTGAGTATTTTCTCCCAAGCAACTGACGCGATTGAATGTAAGTCATCAGGTTGCAATCTGACAAAATGGTAGTTTTGCGAAAGAGGATATAGTGTCAAAATCTCTGTACTAATTGAACAGCTGCAAGAGCTAGCTTTTCAACATAGGAGTACTTGCTTTCTGTATCATTTAAGTTTTGACTTAAATAATAGACAGGATGTTCAATTTCGTCGCCTTCTTGAACTAAAACCATTGCTATGGTTGTATCTGCTACAGCTAGATACAGGTTAAAATCCTTTTGATAGTCAAGAGTGTACATTAATGATGCTTTTACTAGGGATTCCTTTAGAGCATCAAAGGAAGCTTGCGAAACCTGATCCCAGTTGAAGGGCACTTCTTTTTTCAAAAGGCACGTATAACCTTTGGCAAGTTCGGCGTAATTTGGAATGAACCTCCTTAGAAAGTTTTCTTTCCCTTGGAGTTTCTGAATCTGGAGCAAATTTGAAGGTGGAGGCATATCGATGATTGCATGAACCTTACATGGGTCAAGACGAATCCCATCCTTTGAAATCACAAAGCCAAGTAAACGACAAGAACCGACACAAAACACACACTTGTGGGGATTGAGTTATATCTTGTATATCAGCAACATAGAAATATAGCTCTCAAATGCTGCAGATGATCGGTCCACTTTCGCGAATGGGCTAGAAGATCGTTGGGATATGGTTGAACAATGTTCTTGATGTCATGGAAGGCATAATTCATTGCCCTCTGAAAGGTTACCCCTGCGTTCTTTAAACCGAAAGGTAGCTTGCAGTATGTGAATGTGCCCCACGGACAAATAAATGTAGTCTTCAACCGGTCCTGTGGGTGGATATTTATTTGATTATACCCAAAAAATCCATCCATAAACAAAAAGATTTCACATCTGGCACATTCATCAATTATCTGGTCGATGAAGGGTGTAGGGTAATTGTCCTTTGGACAAGCTTGATTTACATCCCTGTAATCGACGTTCCTTGCTTTTTCATGACAGGAACAATATTCGATACCCAATAAGTTAGAGGAACTGGGTAAATGAAACCAGCATGTAAAAGTTTTTCAACTTCTTCCTTCATGGCAGTGACTTTCTTTGGGTGCACCTGCCGAAGCCATTGTCATACCAATTTGACATCTGGATACATCTTGATTTCGTGTTCAACTATGCTCAAGTCAATGCTTGGCATTTCTTCATATGACCATGCAAAGACATCTCTGAACTCGCGAAAGAGAGCGTAATATACTTCGTTTTGATGAAGAACAAGATTTGCCAACATGAATATTCTCTACAACATTTCGTTTGATCAAGATATTTATGGTGATAGTTTGTTCAATATTGGAAAGATTTCACTTAAAATCCACCGTATTTACAGTATTTGATAGGAAATAAAAAACTAAAGAATGATTAAGGTCATGGGAACAATATCCGTTGTAATCCAGAAGACGGGAATGATGGTGGTAATCTTCCCATGGTGCCTCTCCTATCTTCATCGACTGAATGATTCCTTCATTTGTAGAATGTACATGCGACCAAGGATCTGAAGAGGTACCATATTCCTTAGACCTATCTACCCAAACTCTCAATGAACATTGCTTTGGGTTTGCTGCTTAGGCCAAGAACATTGATTGCTACAATATTTCTATGGGTCTTGGAGGCCATACCTGGTGATGATCCATGCTAACATCATGTTCGGAAATCCTCTGAATAGAAGATACCATATTGCAGGTTCCCACCATGGCCACTTCCGCCAAATTGTTTGGAGGTGGTAGGGCAAAAGTACCCATCAATGTACGGTCTTTTAGCAGGCCTACTCCGATATTTTGAAGTGATCGAGAGCTTTCGTGGATCATCGGGATGCTTCCTGTAACTTGTGAACTGTTGGGGAGGAAGGTTTTTTGGTTGACGATTGTAATTCCTCCTTGAAAAGGAAATGCAATATTTCTGAAGTACGTCGACACAATAGTGGCCATAGCATAAATCTAGGGCCTTCCCAGTAGGATGTTGTAATCAAGGTTTCCATCGATAACTTCAACATCAATTTCTACCATTTTTCCCCCCAGTTCAACTTGCAAGTTACTTAAAATCCCGTATGGGGTGTATGTCCATCCATGGAATGCTTTTAATGTCATTGATGGTCGTAACAATGGTGGTGAGCCTAAAGTTTTCTAGCAACTCATTGACATAATACATGTAGATGCCCTCTCATCAATAATTGTTTGATGAATAGTTTTCTTGAGGGCTTTCACTTGAATGAGGAAAGCGAGTTGAGCTGGTAACTGAGGTTCATATCCTTTATGATTAAAGGCCACAAGATTGGAATCTGTTGGGTCAATCCCACCTATTGCTGATAATAGAGCCTGCTTTTGGGAGGGGAAATTTTGTAGTACTTCAAGTGTCAACATAGCAGATGACAATTAGGCTAGGTCCTCTACTATATTATAATTATGTGCTGCTCTGGCATGAGGATTAAATGTTGATTTGTGTACTACTCCCTTTGGTGGCTTTATCGTTAGCTTAGGAATGATGGGTGGCACAACTTCAGTCAATGTTGTTGTCAAACTACTGGTTGATCAGTAGCCTTGTTATCGGGAAAACTAGTGTCCATTCAGAGTTGCTAGTCCCACTAAGACGGGTAGCTATCTTAGAAACAAACAAACTAAAGTTACTTGCATTTTCCTTTATGAGAAATAGATGAGAGAGAAGCAGAGAGTACCAACCTCAGTCTTCCGCTTGGCTCCTTGCTTGTTTCCTCTTCCCTTTGATAGATCTTTGTCGCTCCTTCCTCACTTGTCCTGCTTCAAAGAACACCTGTAGAGTCAAAGCAGCATAATACCATCAAAGCATAGAGATCTATAATCATAAACAATATAGGATCAGATATATATTGACCATACAAATGCATATATCAACTCAAGATTCAAAGACATACAAGAATATGGAGGAAAACTCAAATAGCTTTATTGATAGAAGTAGTAGAAGAGAGTATTACAACCCATTGATCTAACCCAGCGCCATCCTCCCAGCATGAAAGCCCTCTTCACCTCATGAAAATCTAGATCACCCAACACTATGATGTTCCACAGAGAAACCAACAACACTTCCTTACAAGATGAAAAATTCCAACCTATGGATCTTTAGGATGATGGATCCATATATAGATGTTTGCAGGTGGGTGAGTTAGCTTCTGGGTTTTTGATTAGTGTCATTTCTCTGATAGTTCTCAGTTCCACTTGGATATTTCATGATCTCTTACTCATCCCTAGGCGAATTCAGAGAGGCAAGTATCACAGGAGAAGTTTCTGGAAGATTCCATGATCATCCACCTTGCAAACTGTCTCTGCCATTTGTCTACTCTTGCCCATCACACCCTATAGAAGGGATTTTTAGTATGCATCGCACCCCTCATGTGCATTAGGTGGGATGCATCGCACCTTGACCATGGAGCAGGTGAGATTGTCCAGTTTTGACTAGTTCTGAGCAGTTTTTCATGGAGAACTTTTGGGAGATGATGTAATCAACTGACCTTGATCCTTTAGAGTATGAAACAACACTTTTAGGGGCTTATAAACCCTTGGTTTATCGACATATAGGATTGGGGTTGCAGTGCCCAAATATGTCTATAACACCAAGCCCCTGATTCATTACGCCCTTGGTCAAAGAATTTGGATGAATACAATATGCTTTGCTCAACATTGAGCTTAAACTACACAAGTATTTCCTATCCTCCGCCTGATGACTTTCTTTGGTCAATATTTAGCCAAATTTCCAAGCCTCCAAGCTTCTAATTCTTTGCACAATTCTTGAGAGAATTAGCCTGTCTTTGAAGGGAAATTCCTCATCCATAACTGCGCAATCCAAAATTAGGTCCTTCTCTGATTTCATGCATGATATTTACAACTCAGTAAATCATACAACTAATAGTACACTATCTCTGCACTCTAGTCTCAACTAGGTCTTTCTCTGAACTAACATGCATGAGTTTCTCATGAGTGGATCTTTAGTTAGATGAAGTAACATTTATGGATGCACCAATGCACCAACTGATTTTTAGTCCTCTATTAGTTCCAAAAAATGTTAGAACTGATTTAACTGGCCATAACTCAGTAAATTGAGTTAATCTAATTACAACTCATAAATAAACTCATCCTAGACCCTAAAGCTTAGGGAGAACATATACATGACTTCTAAAATACTTCCATCTCGAAATTACTAATTTAACGAATTCAACTTAACTTAGTTAACTATTACAAGTTGTTATGAGAAAAGAATTACAATTTTAATTCACAATTTAATTCAAGGACAAATTAAATTGGAATTTTTGGATTCTATTTTTAAAATTTCTTGTTGTTATTTTCAACATATAGATCAACCAAATGGGTTCGTTCTCTCATAAAATGAAGATTATGTTTGCATAGTGAAAAGGTCTTGTATGGGATAAAACAATCCCCTAGAGCTTGGTATGCCATATTGGACAAATATATTCAGAAACAAGGTTTCAAAAGAGGGACAATGGATAACAATCTATATATTAAATGATAGGATGATCATTTGCTAACTATTGTGGTTTATGTAGATGATATTATCTTTGGAAATGATTTAGAATAGATGGGAAATGGGTTTGCTGAGTCAATGTAAAAATAATTTGAGATGACTATGATAGGATAACTTTCTTTCTTCCTCAAACTAAAAATTACCCAATCTAAAAGCGGTATTTTTGTCTCTTAATCCAATTAACTAAGAGAAACCCTAAAGAGATATGAGATGGAATAATGAAATCTAGTTAGTACGCTTATGGTTACTGGTTGTAAGATATGTAAATAGGATGAAACCACCATTGTAAATGAGACAATGTATAGATCCATGATTGGAATACTATTATACCTAACTTCCTCAATACTAGCCATAATGCAAGTAGTGGGCTTGGTGGCCAGGTTTCAAGACAACCCTAGAGAAAGTGATGTCAATGTTGTAAAAATAAATTTCAAATACTTGCAAGGCACAATAGACCTTGGTTTATGGTATGCTAGAGGTAAAGAATTTAAATTAAAATCTTACACATACGTTGATTAGGCGAGTATATTTGATGATAGGAAAAGCACCTCTAGAGCAACATTTTTTTGGGAGATTGTGTTCTCTCTTAGGTCAGTAACAAAACAAGGCTCGGTCTCATTATCTACGATATAAGCCGAGTACATTTCTACAAACACCTACTACACTCAAATTATTTGGATGAAGCAGACCTTAATGGACATCAAGGTAGAGTTGAACGATTCAGTTCCAATCATGTGTGACAATACTAGTGCTATCAACAAATTTAAAATCATATCATGCATTTAATGACCAAGCATGTTCTAGTTAAGTTTCATTTTTTAATAGAACAGGTTGTTTCTAATGTTATTTGAATTGAATATGTGGCCACTAATGAGAAACTTGTAGATATATTCACAAAGCCACTGACATGAGAACCATTTGAGTATATTAGGAAACACATATGACTTGTTTCTCCTACAACCAAATGACTTAATTTTAATGAGTATTAGAAACTACTCAGCTTGTTGGTTCAATTGAAGGGTAGAATCAAAAGTGATCCTAATATTTATGTTTCTCTTTATACTGTCAAGGGGAGTTTCTTTCACTTGTTGAATCCATTTTAATTGATGTCAAAGGTGGGGGGGGGGGATTGCTTAGTGGAAAGGTGATTATAAATTCCATGGGGAGTGCATAGATGGAGAGAACCCTCTTGATTTTAGGGGGAGATGCTAAAACAAGGTATAGAAATATCACCATCAATGCCAAAGGGGTATATTTTTGAGCATAATGTTGGCATTGATTTCAAATAGGTTATAACCACAAATGCATGGAGTGTTAAGTTTAGGTGGAGTCTTATGGTAGATGTAGTATTTAGTAGAGAATCATCATAGTAGAAGGTTAAATGAAGAAATCTATAAACTCTTATAACTATGGTGGTTTGGAAACCCAAGATTTGAAGGAATTTATGCCTTATGAGATCATTTTAGATGTACCTAGAAATGGCATAGTTGGATAGTGCTTGAAAATATTTTTCCAATATTATGCTAAAGTTTGAATTTGGCCCCCGAGAGCGAAAGATATGGCTAGTCAAAGTTAGCAAGCCAAAAGTCAAATTTGATGACCTAGCCATGGGTACCATAACTTTTTCAGCATATAGATGGTGCGAAGGTGGATGAATCATAAGCTAAGGAGGTATAGCGTGACTCCCACCTAGGAAACATAACCCTGGTGGATTAACCTCAATAGTTTCCAAAGAAGGCACAAGTGTTATGTTCTAGGGATAAGGACGCTACGACAATGTGGCACAAGGAATCGTATGATGCAAAGATGGTAGAATGAACCAATGGAAAGCTCAAGAGGAATTACGTGGTGCCATATGGACACATCTCCTCGAATTTCTTCCCTGACAAGTTCAAAGGAAGAGAAATTGAAAAAGTTTTGCGAAACAAATCCAGGGAGACGACAAACACTTTGTCTATTGTAGTAACTGTGAATTCTTATCCCAACCAAAAAATTACAAAGGACATCAACAAAAAACCAAGGCGTGGACCCCCTCCTCCTCCATATGGTGAAATGGAATGAGGCCACATAGAACAAGCTCATTAGAAAACATAGATGACATGGAGCCATAGTGGCATACTCACATCAACATTTGAAAGTTTCATAACTTGTGGTGCCCCAGGGTGATGACACATGCCATGCATATTTGGGGCTTTTAGGTGGGCGAGTAAGCCAAAAAAAAGTGACACATGGCATCACATTGAGCTTGGCATATGGAATTTGGTATAGGAGGTATATAATTGAATTTCTCAATTAGTAGGGTGATGTAGGAAGAACCGCACAAGACACATCACCCTTGTGATTTTTCTCATTGATGCAAGTAGTGAGTTGAGGTACGAAGTGGAATGGGATCCAACAACAAAGTGGCACATAGATGGCATGAATAGTTACCCTGACAATTTTTCTATTGGCACACATCATTAGGGTTGAGGCCCCATGGGACTTGTCACCCTAAAGGTTCTATCCCATGCGTTTTTAGAGAAGCTCCATTGGAAATATCTAGGGAGATGTGATCGAGGCCGAAAATTTAATGAAAAGTGTTGTTATGCTAGTTAATGAAAGGTTTTCCTAGGTTTTAGTTTTTGTGGTCATTTCATGTGTTAACCTATCCAAGCGATCATAGTGACGTGCATCATTTCTAGGTAATAATAAGGCCCATCTAGCCTACCTTCAACCTATATTTACCACTTTCCTCACATTTAATGGTATATTTTTTACTATTATATGGTTATTAGGAAGACTAAAGGATGATTATCATATCTCATGGCCTAATGTGATGGAAAATAGTGCATTAGAATGCATTTAATATGAAACTATGCGTTGGAAGGAAACTACAAAAGATGTAGGAGGATGGTCTCCTACATTTACTCAACCAAATATCGACTTTCTCCCTACATTTATTCACTTCCAATTCAAAGATTCACTGCAAGTTGATGAACTTGAGGACTACAAGGAGAAAGATCCATATTTTTAGGACTTTTGGAGGGAAGCAACCCTCTTTCCAAGGAGGTTTCCCATCAGTCACTTTTGTATAAATAAGCAAGCCTAAAGGCTCAATAAGATTCAAATTGTTGTAGGAGGATAGAGATGGTTAGGAGCTAAGAACTTGTTGTTTCCATTTCTATGTACTTGAGCACTATTTTGAATTAATGAAAATCACGTTGTTGATCCAAAAATGATTTTGTTTGGAGGGATGACTCTCGCTGGGTTTGTTAGGTAAAATTGACTTGAGGTTTGAGTCAAGGTTGACCTTGTTAAATAGTAGTGGTTTTGGGCACATGGTATAATGAACCCATGGTATTATGGTCTATGGTATTACATGTAATGGAACCTATAAATGGTTCGGAATATGTCATTATAATGTAGGCTTGGAGGTGAGTGGTGAAGGCTCACTTGGCCAGATTTTCTAGGGTTTTCGCCAATGCTTATGAGATCTCATTGGGTTTGGTTTTTCCCCAGATTTGGGGTTTTCATGGATAAATATTATGTGTATAATATTTATGTATTTTTGTTGTTTATTTTATTATTCGCCTCCTTAAATCTCAGTAAATATTAGTAATAATTTATCTCTCTGTTGTAAATTTTCTAACAACTTGTATGAGAGCTAAGCTGGCTTTAGAGTTGCCAAGGGTTTCTATTGGCCTGGTAGATAGACAGATAATTGAGTTTTTCTTGCAGATCTAGATCAAAAGCCATAGATTGTGAAGCAAAGCTGCACACTATTGGGTCATGGGAGATTCAGTGGATGAGGAGGATATTTGCACGTGGATTAATTAATTGATGAACCATGTATCTGAAAAGAACACCTAGATAACTATCAGTTTCAACGGACGGTGACCCATGTCAATCGATAGATGGGTTCTTTTTATATGGATATTGATGTCATATGTATAAATACAACAAGAAGGGTAAATTTTATTATTATTATTATATTGGAGTGAAATTTTTAATTTGCATGTAAATGGTGATATTGCTGTAACACCTGATAAAGCATGCACATCCTTGGTTAATTACTGGTAAATTCTGGGTCAGACCTAGGTAATAGGGGGATGTTAGGTTAGCAAATCCCTACTAAAACATTTTAAGGGGGTAAGGGCTAGAGTGAGTGGGATTGTCTCACTTAGAAGGTTTTGGCTGGATTTAGTCAAGGAATCCCAAGTCAAGTTTAAGGGGGAATTGTTAGGTAAAATTGACTCGAGGTTTGAGTCAAGGTTAACCTACTTAAATAGTAGTGGTTTTGGGCACATGGTATAGTGTACCCATGGTATTACGGTCTGTGGTATTGCATGTAATGGAGCCTATAAAAGGCTGGGACTACTTCATTTTAATGTAAGCCTGGAGTTGAGTGGTAAAGGCTCACTTGGTCGGATTGGCCAGGGTTGCTGGCTTGATGGGGCCTGACCCAGGTTCAGAAGTGATTTAGCCAAACAAATCCTAAAACTACCAGCCCTTCTGGCAATAGTCCACGTTGCACGGAATGAGGTCTCACCTGAGGTAGTGTGGGAGGGTGCTGGAACCAGGTTTCGACACCCTAGGGATGTCTTGATGAGGTTTTAAGAAGTTATCGAGCCCAACCTGTGCACCTGCGCTACTTCGCGTAGCCATCTAACCTTCGCAAGTAGTGCGACTGCTTCTGCGTAGCTCTATAAAGAGCACGAAGATGTTCTATCTAGATCTTTGGTCTTCACTATGCTATTATATAGACCTTGACTTATTTGTGTGTACCCAATATTCTTATTAACCATTCACCATTCATACCAAGTGCGAGCAATCATAAAACCATAAAGCGATGAATAAACATAAAAATGCATAAACACACAGATCTATGAGCAATTGCACAATATTCCAGAATCAACTTATCTTTTATTAATCCTTTGTTCAGATACAATCCCAACTCTGCCCTACGCACTTAGCTATAGGGGTCCGTGCACATAGCTGTGGACTTTACCAGGCCTCTACGCACAAAGCCGCAGAGCCTCTTCCTACTACTACAACCCTAGACTTAGAATTATAGACTTAGAGCTTAATCCCTTAATCAAAACCCATATTACTTCTCAAAGCTAAAAACTAACTTCTACACTTAGAGCCTCGCTCTATTTATATGTTCCCATGGTTTGCAGACCATGGGTAGGCCGATACTTTCTATATTAAACTACATTATTTTAGGGAGGACAACCCTAGACTCTCATGCTCCATGCCCGCATTTTGTGGGGTCTTTCAATTACATTGACCAAACTCGGGCTTTAAGCCCCAAGAACCCGTTATGGGGGGAATCTGTTGCCCAATAGTCCCCCAACATAATCATCGTGACTCGTCCTTGAGTCACCTAGCTGGTGTTGCGATTTTTGCATTAAGTCCATCCAACTATGCCTGTGTTGCACAAAGGTCCGAAATGCCCCATGCTGCCGTCATCTGGATCTACTCCATCTCTTCCCCTGAATCATCTGTGTCTGACTTGATTATCTATGTTGATGCCAGCTTCTAGTACCTGTGTTTATAGTCCCGCAACTCTATCCGGCTTGTCGAGTTGTGAAGATTATACTTTGGTTGGTTAGTTAGACAGCCAGCCCACCTGTGTAGATCTTCAGGCGACTTCCATTACTCTTCCTGAGAAGGTTTCTCCATTAAGTTTGACTAGCTGGACTGCGCCCCCCTCTATAACTTCTTTTACCACATATGGTCCTAACCAATGCATTCTGAGTTTCCCTGGAAATTTTTCAAACTTGCTGTCATACAACAACACTAAATCGTTTACCTTGAATGTGTGCATCTTGATATGGCAATTGTGTCAGGCTTTCTTGCGCTATTTCTGTACCTGCTGATGGAATCCCGCCAGAAACCATTCTTCCTTGAGCTCTTCTAAGTGTGCAAGTCTCTCTTCCAAGGCTTCACGATCTGACATGCCTGTAATTGCTACTATTTGTAGACTGGGTATGATGTATCCCATTAGCATGACTGCTTTCGTGCCATAGAATAACCTAAAAGGTGTCTGACTCGTCAATTTCTTCTACGTGGTTCTGTATGCCCATAACATGGTAGGTATGCGTAGGCCCTAGTCGTTTCGTTGCGCATTACATATTTTGGTTAGTGCCATCTCCAGAATTTTGTTGAATGCTTCTATTATCCCATTAGCTTGCAGATGGTATAGTGTACTATGTTGATGATACACCTGAAATTCCTCGGTGAGTGCGCTGATGGTCTCATTGAGGAAGTGTGTCCTGTGGCCACTCATTAAAATTTTCAGGCAGCCAAACCATGTTAACACATTATCAAACAAAAATTTCACAGTTGTCATAGCCGTGTAGTCCTTAACCGATTGAGCTTTCGCCCATCGAGTCAAGTATTCTGTCGTAGTGATGATGTAGCGCGCACCCGTCTTTCCTTGAGGTTTGATTGGTCCTACAAAGTTGATTGCTCATTGTTACACTAAAATTTGTCACCATGACTATCTGCAGTTAGTATGGCTCCATCAACAGTCATATTATCCTCCTTGTCAAGCCTTATACCTCTGCTCTCCATGTCAAACTTCAAGAAAGAGAG
>APFE031356736.1:0-30766 GCA_000404065.3 Pinus taeda | reverse complement strand
AGGCACTGGGCCAGAGGAGGGGAGGTTGAAAGCTAAACATTCCAAAGGGTAGATGCTGCTGGAATTAGGACTTCCTTGTAGAAGCTTGTGAGGAGATATTCCCATCCTTTCTTGCTTCATTTGGAAGTGGGTGAGCTTATCAAAGTAAAGGAAAACTCTTGCTGGACCCTGGGAGGAACTTGCACAACACCAAGGCTCAGGTTGTAATGGTTTCTTTTGTTTCCTATTAATACAAATAAGTCCATTCTTCTCAACAATTTGTTATTAATGAGTTGTTTCATATACTCCTTGGTCTGTATGTTGAATATGTTTTATTTTATGAGATATCCAGGTGCTATGTAATCGTTTGATTGTTAGTGAATGCAGGCTTCGAAGTGAAGGAGGAGCTCATCCGGATCAACGAGGCTGGACTAATACAACAACGTTGGACTACAGGTAGGATCTAAACACTTGATTTCTTGTATGGTAAATGCATGTTTAGAGAAGGATTGCTCTTAATTGTCTTGTTTGTCACTAGAAAGTCTTAGGCTTCTAGGGAGGTTGGTTTTGTCTGCAAGATTAATTCTTTCCGCATGACACTCATTTTTTGAATGGTTGCAGTATCATATGTGGATTGAGTGGCATCTCATCCCTTCGTGATGGTTTCCTAGTTGTTTGACATACGTCATAGGCCTAACAATGTGCTTTTGAATCTTGATGTAAGGTTGGCCACCATAGCCCAGAGCGAAGAATCTTCTATGCCCTCACGTGTCCTGCATATTGTCCTCCTACAACCCCTCCATGTGCTTCCGCGAGGATCTATCCTTGTTCAAATTTAGGTACATATCTTCGCAATATCTCATCATTTCCCATTTTGAAGAGGTGCCCCACGATGACGAAAAAGTCCGCTGCGCTCACCACCAATTCCTTCTTTTGTTGAACTAAATATTCCTTTGGCATAGTCCCTATGGTTAAAAAATAAATTATATCTTCAAAGTGGTCGTCCGCGATGCACACTGCAAAGAGTTGTGCATCAGGTAGTCCTTCTTCCAAATTTGTTGGCTCATCTCCTGTCTCAATTCATGATAAGTGATTTGGTCCTGCATTTAGGCATCCCGGCTTTACAACGACCTCAAAGTCATATTCTTGAAATAGTAGTAGCCATCTGCATATGCAGCCCCCCAACATAGGCTTGTTGACCAGGTATGTCTACGCAGAATGATCGGTATACATCTTGAAGTGCCCGCCAAGTAAATAATGTCAGTATTTCTGGAGCAAGTATAATGTTGCCAACCCCTCGCGCTTAGTAGTAGAGTAGTTATTTTTAGCTTTGGAAAGCCATCGACTCGCAAATGCGATCGGGTGAACCATTCCTTCCACGCCTTTTTTCATAAGTACAACTCCTAATGCGATACACGACACATCAACGTGTACATGAAATTCTATGTCCCATTTTGGAAAGACCAAGATGGGAGCGGATGCTATTTTCTCCTTAAGAACATCCGAACTTTTCTCACAATCATCATTCCAACAATATAGAACATCCATTCTCAATAGCTTCTCCATTGGCACTATTATTTGTGCATAGCTCTTGATAAACTTCCTACAGTAACCAGTGTGCCCCAACGTAGCGCGTAGTTGTTTAACACTTTGCGGTGCTTCCAGATTGAGAATAACAATAATATTCACAGGATCCACCATCAGACCTTATTTGCAGTGTTATCACAAAATCCAACCTTGATAGGTTGTTGATCAAGTAGACTCTGAGTAACTCTTTCAAACCAATCTTTTGGCTAAGGCTTAGCCTCCTCAACCTGAGAGGGTTCTCTCAATAGGTTTAAGATTTTGGATTAATGATTAGATGGATAACTATAGGAGTAAAATTGAACAAAATATATAACTTGGTTGAATCAAGGATTATCAAACATTCATTGGGCTATGGAGTCAAGGTAGTCTTCAACAAAACATCATGATCAACAAACATGGAAGTCAAGGCACTTGGAGTTTAGGTTTACAAGTGAAACAGTAACACAATAAATCAACATAGTTTACAAGCATGTGAAGGAAGTTAGAGCATTTTCCAATGAATTCTAAGTATCAAAAGCTCATACCACTACAAATAAGTAATTGAACAAGGCCATAAGAACATCAAACACATAAAACTCCTTGCGAATCGTGAGTAGTCAAACTGATCTCTGTATTAGGTATGAAAACCACAGTTTCTTACAATAACACAACTTTTCTTTTGCTAATAAAAATACCAACCTAGAGGAATTTGATTCTCAAGCTTTATATAGAGTTTTACATCCTTGGATACTATGATCCACCTTTAGAGGAATTCAAATTTCTAACTTAGACCCCTATCTATTCACAAAACAAACTATTTAATTACAGTTTGACAACTAGCTGTCTTTAAGAGTCCTACTCCAAATAGGAGTGAAACTCCTAAAACATGCTTTCAAAAACCTTATCTATGACTTCAATACATTCTTTAATCAGCTGTCAACCCATGTCTTCAAGCTTGATGATGTCCACGGTGTTGTTGCAAAACCTGCTAAATCATGACCTAACTGTCCTGAAAACTAAGAGACAGAGTTCCTCCTTTTAAGGCCCTTAATCCTTTATGCTTATCTTCAAGCAGTTTTTCTGGTGTACATGTGGCATGTAGTAATAATCCATAAAAACTTCATTTATCTGCCTATGTAATAAAAGAACTCTCGAATAGATGAAAAAGAGAATGAAACATGACTATGCTACTAAAATAGTTTGTTTCATAGCACAACTTTAATATCGTTTATGGAATACTTCCTTCAACCATTCTGCATCACTGCCATCTCAAAATTTATCAATCATCCTCATATGGTTACCATTAATCATCAAAACTTGGACTTTATCAAACCTTACCTTCGAAATGCATCTATAAAGTGCTAAAAAGTCACCTTCAGCAGTTTCGTAGTGCGCTACGAAACTGCTGTGTATGCTCTTTTTCAACACGGTCTTCAAAAATCTGTAGTTTGGGAGTTTTTAGAAATTCCATGAATATGGATATGATCAACCAAGAATCAAAACCACTTACTCTTATAAGATGTTCCTCTTCATATTTTGGTCTTCACCTTAATGAAATACTGACCTATAAATTTATCATTTTCTGCATTGTTTTTATCTGAAAAATAGGTGTTGAGATAGAGTTTATATCTTTTGATCCATGATATCTGTTACAAAAATGTTGGACATTTTTGTAGATAATAATTCTTATAAGAAAAACCTCTCTCATTTTTTTGAAAATCAGCTTCAATTGTTCAGAATCTGCATTATACAATCATGTATAAAACAGGAAAATTCAGAATCCTGGAAATAGGTCTCCAAGGCAACTTCGAATATCCAAATTGGTAGCACCTGAGAGAAATTTGAAAGAGGTTTTTGTTCCTCATTATGTTCCTAGAAAAAAAATCTTTCAGATATTTGAGACTCATCTTAATTTGCCTGAAAATTCCTTTTGAAACCAACAGCTTAAAACAGTCCAAGAAAAACACAAATCCCCTTGCAGCTCTTGGTAGAAATACATGAAATTTGTCTGGATGAAAGCTTGTGTGAAGCTGAGATCATGTATGATAGCCTTCTTTTTATCCTTTCATCTTGATGGCAATTTCCATTTATAACCCAAACTACCCTCTTAAAAATATGATAACTGTAAAGAACTTTTTGGACAACAAGTTGTTTGTCACAAAGTTAACTTTTCAAAGGTGACAACTGACTGATACATGCAAATTTTGAAAAGTAAATGATAGAGAGGAGCTTGGGTAAATTGTTTAAGGAATGATATTCGAATGTGGAGAGAAAGGTGACAAAATGAGGGAGTGGAAAGCAACAACCACTTCATCAACCAATAAAAATAACTCTGTTTTTCCTGAAAAAGAAGGCTGCACTCCTGAGCTCCTATCTCTTGATCCTTGATAGTTGTTACAAAAATGGAGGAGGTTTTTGTAGATAATAATGTTTATAAGGAAAATTTCTTTCAGTTTTAAAAAATGAGTTTACAATTTCTCAAGAACCCGCTTGGAAGTTGACTACGAAAAACATAAAAACAGGGTTTTTGCCTCATAGTGCACTCCAAAATTAGCTTGTTTTCGTAGTGCACTATGAAACTGTGGATTCCTGTGTATGCTCTTTTTTCAACACAACTCTCAAATGGTTAAAGATATAGGTTCTAAACAGCATGTGAGACTTCTAGGACATGGAACAAGGCTGATTTAACTTTATTTGGATATGAAAATGAGACTCTTAACCTATCACCTACCCATTATCAAGACTAAAATGACCTTTAGACCTCCTTGAAATCATGACCAAAAGTAGAGTTGACACAATGATGTTTTTGAAAATTTTTGGGTGATAACATGCAGACCACATGGTCAAGCAGGTTTCCAAAGGGGACGAGGAAGGTGCACTTTTTCAGATTTAGCACAATCTGGTGTTGTCGGCACATATCCAGCATCAAATGTAAGCTCACTATATGGTGTTTCACTAACCTGAATACAGTGCAATCATCTAGATAGACTTCCAAGAACCTGTGGATGTATTCTTTGAATGCGACCACCACTACGGGTGAAAATATCGCTGGCGCATTCTTCAGTCCAAAGGACATGACGGTGTATTGAAAACAACCCCATTCGGTTGCGAAGTTTGTCTTGCTCCTATATTTCGGCATGATCTTGATTTGATGGTACCCTAAGAAGCCATTTGTGAATGAGTAAGCTTCCTAATCACCAACATTCTCCAATACTTCATCTGTAAATGGTGTCGGGACTAGATTGTGAACACAAGCATCGTTGAGCTTCCTGAGGTCCACGCATATTCGAATTTCGCCCTTCTGTTTTTTCTCTTGTACTACCATAGGACTCACCCAGTCAGATTCTTCCACTGGTTCAATAATTCTGACTACAAGCATTTTTTTTAGTTCTTTGCAGACCTTTTCTTTATACTTTGGATTCAAACGGTAAGATCACTGCTTAACAGGATTTGCGTCTAGTTTCAGAGTGATCTTCATCATCCCTAATTCGCTAATGATCCCCTTTAAGTCCGTGATTTTGGTCAGGAACAGATCTTGATATTCGCGGAGTAACTTGATGACCTTATCTACCGTAGCATCGTCCCAATAGTCCGCAAGCATTGTGTACTCTGGCTCCGTGTTCATACCAATGTTTACCTACTTTTCTTTTAGAAGTGCAATGATGTCAGGATCCTCAATTGGTGGTCCTCTAACTTCGCAACTCCCTTCTGTTTCTGGAATACTAATATTCCGGGGTCATCATCATCCTCCTCTACTTGTACGTTATAACATTCTAGGGCACTGCTTAGCTGGGTTACCCCCTGCTGGTTGAACGACTTGTCGTGGTTCCTATGGTATTCTGAAGATGGTGGCTTTTATGGCTTGCAACGCATCGTCAACAGTATCTGACCATCAGTCTTCAAATGAGAATGTTAGAAAAAATCCCTTGCACAAGACATCCCATTCACCCGTACCATGACGGAGTTCTATCTCAGTATACCAGTTCATGGGTATGACATCCAGGTTATGGTAGAATAAGTGTACCCATTCAGGCTAAGGTTCTTCTCCATAGGCCTTGGTCCATTTTCTGAGGTGCGTATGTGGGTCATCTCCTCCATCATATTTATCTTCTATCTGTAGTTGCGATTTCCCAAATCATAGGTGCATCATCCTTCTACATCCACACCAGTTTTCAAAATTTCCTTGATGTGTTCCCCACCAACGCGCAGATGTTGTGTGCAGTGCCCATTTCAATGCATCAAACCGTTGTTGTTCTAGTACTGTGATTTCAAACTTGTCCAAGAATTCATCCACTGTTGTCAATCCATCATATGTTGGCAGATCTCAGGCCTGGGTTGTTATGCAATGCAGTGATCTAATCATCATGTCTCAATTCAGTGTTGTCACTTCGTTCAACCGATTGTGCCAACGTTCATCTTCTTCATCTAATTCTACAGTGTAGGAACTTGTGTGCTCCCATGAGATCCTTCCAACTGCAGTCGGATTCACCCAATCCTCTCATCATCGCTTCCATCATCGCACACTAGTTCGGTGTAGCGTGCTCCTTCAGCTGGGTCTAGTGGAACTGCTACGCATAGGGACTTTTTCTCGAATATCATCTTTTGCTTCTTCAAGTTAATGACTCCATTCATATTAGTGGCACATTCTATTCCTAGCAATGCAGGATAAGGGTTGTTGTCATCAAGAATCTTTATTACTTGAAAGTTTGTCTATGTGCTTGCACCTTTGATATCAACAGTTACCCCCTGCAACCTCCCCATGGGAAAAATATTCTGTTGGTTCGCCATTCATAATTGAATAGGGGACCACTGTAACATGGGCTTGCCCATACATTCCCATGTCTATTTTGGTAACACATTCACGTCGGACCCTAGGTCTAGGATTACCTAGTCCATTTCATATTCGCTAATCTGCACTGTCAATCTCATTTCCCTCCCAGTGGGAAATTCATGCCTCCCATTTTTCGGACCATGTGTGGTTCCCCTAATCCTGCGCATCTGGTGATCAACTCTTGCAGTCCCTTAACTGCCTTATTATCACGTAGTAGTTTCATGCATGTCTCTAAAAAGGTAGTAAGCATAGAAGGATCCATCCCTGGCTTTGGTTGATCCTTACTACCTGAAGTAGAGGCCTCTGTGAAGCCCTTCTTAGCTTCCATGAATGTCTCTTTTGCACGTTCTTGGTCAAGCTCAAGTTCCTTTGTAGGAGCCTTGTGAACCCATGCATCTTCCTCGGGCTACTTCCCCTTATCCTCCCCTGCGGTTGCACCGCTTCTAAGCACCATATTCACATTTGGGTCTTCTTCACGTGGTTCAGATCTCATCATTTGGATATTTTGAGTCGGAGTAGGCTGGAGTACCCATTTCTTGTGCATCTATGTGATCAATGTAGGACAATCTATCATTTCATGATCAAACTGATTGCAATATGAACAATACATTCTTGTTGGATTAATACAATCGCGAGCATAGTACCCTGGTCTTCCACAATTGTAACAGATTAACTGTCCACAGCCCCTTCCTGGGCCCATCCCTCCTCGTCCTTGACCTCGCCCCTAAAATCTAGCGTGCGCCATCCTTGTGACTGGGTTGAGGCTTCGTGTTTCTATCTGCATTCTATAGGTTGGGGTCTACTCCATCATCAACTCATCGCTACAACACGTACACTCATTGTGGCCCACCGACCTACAAAAATTACAAAACAGTTGTTGTGGAGTCTGTGTATACTTCTGCAACAGATGACAATTATTCGTTGTGTGTTTTCCTCCAATCTGACAAATCACACACCATAGCGGGGATGTCACACTCTGCTCTGCTTGTGCCTTTGGTCTCAGTGGCATTGGCCCCCCTCCTACCAAGTAGTTCACAAATACCAAATAGTGATCCTTATCGTGCCCCTGACCTTTGCATTTTTTACGCCACACTTCCTTGCGCACCTTCGACTGCAATGCCCTATCCTGCTTCAAGCTCTACATTTCTAGGCAGAGATTTTGTAGCTGTGCATGAATCTATTGAACTCCTAGCCCCAGATCCTGTATCGATGTTTCATGTAACCTCGTCACCATTTATAATGCTTCAGCCTGGGTTGAAAGCTTTTGCTGTGACAACGTCGTCCTCAGGTGGCATGTCAAAGACACCACAAACCACATGCGGTGTTGTCCACCCGTTAGTGTCATATTAGCCTCGTAGATCATACTCTTTAGTCACTGATCCAGATCCCATGGGGTCTCACTTGGAAGCATTGCAATCTCTTTAACCCAATGATTGACTGCATCTCTAGTTTCGGCCGACTAAATTCTCTATTCAACGCATTCTAGATCTCTGCTATTCCTGTATTTGGGTGATCATTTGAGTGCTTGATATACCATGTCAATGCACGATTTTACAATGCGCTTACCAATGTAGCCTTCTTAATGTTATCCTTTATAACCCCTTGTGCTTCCCACACTTCTCTTACCACGAACCAGAACTGATCCGGGTCCTCATTTCCTACTACTCTAAATACGGGTAGCTTAATCGTGCTCGCCATACTGAACTACTGGTTTGGTGGAGGTGGTGTGGGCGAAGATGGAGGTGAAGGAGGTGATGAGATTGGTGGCATAAGTGGAGATGGTAATTACAAAATGCAGTACCTTAGCAAACTGACTGCACTCCTCGGAGAGACCTGAGTGAGCTTTTCCTCGCTCTCTCACAAAGGTGAAATTAAGCGGCTGTTTCCTAATTCCCCGCTACCTCTGTAGACCTTTCTGCTTCGCATCATTCCAAACATTAATGTATTCTCATCACAAGTTTTTCACATAACAACATATTAATCCAGGTATTCAAAGATTTGATGTACTTACCTCGCGGTACCTTGAGAAAACATATTTCTGCCTCGTTGTAGCTCACAGTCATTTCTATCACAAATGCAGTGATAAACCCTCCTATTACCCAGTCGAGCCAATGGCGACAGCTCGCGCGATCTTATCTTCTGATGCCTCTAGTCTGCGCACTAACTCTGGAGTCCACACTATTGGTTAATAGATCTTGTACCTCCCCTGGCTGTTGGCTAACCTCATGATCCAGTTATATAGTTCAGATGGGAAGGATGTGAAGAAGGTCTCGTGGATTTCCGTATATACATATCGATCCAACCACCTCTTCTTGGAAATCTGCAGAGTTCTATTTTCCTGTGTCACTAACTCGTGAAGCTTCTTGTCCAACCACTCTTCAATTTCTTCCTTCATAGGGTTCCAATGGCACGACATTAGACATCCCTTAGGCAGATCCCAGTCCTGGCAATGGAACCACTTGTTGACTTGATGGGGAATGACCCAGGTTCAGAAGTGATTTAGCTAAACAAATCCTGAAACTACTGGCCCTTTCAGCAACAGTCTGCGGTATGCGAACTGAGGTCTCACCCGAGGTAGTATGGGAGGGTTCTGGAACCAAGTTTCCATACCCTATGGATGTCTTGATGAGGTTTTAGGAAGTTCTTGAGCCCAACCTACGTGCCTGCACTACTTTGCGTAGCTGTCTATCCTTCGCGACTAGTGCGACTGCTTCCGCACAGCTCTGTAAAGAGAGTGAAGATGTGCTATCTAGATCTTTGATATTCACTGTGCTATTATTATAGATCTTGACTTAGTTGTGTGTACCCAATATTCTTATTAACCATTCACCATTCATGCCAAGTGCATGCCATCATAAAACCATAAAGAGATGAATAAACATAACAGAAGCATAAACACACAGATCTATGAGCAAGAACACATTACAGAATCAACTTATCTTTTATTAATCCTTTGTTCAGATACAATCCCAACTCTGCCCTGCGCACTCAGCTGCAAGGGTCTGCGCACATAGCTGCAAACTCAACCAGGCCTCTATGCACACAACTGCAGAGCCTCTTCCTACTACTACAACCCAAGACTCGGACTTATAGACTCAGAGCTTAATCCCTTAATCAAAACCCATATTACTTCTCAGAGCTAAAAACTGACTTCTGCACTTAGAGCCTCACTCTATTTATACGTTCCCATGGTCCACAGACCATGGGTAGGCCAACACTTTCTATATTAAATTACATTATTTTAGGGTGGAAAACACTAGACTCTTGCGCTCTGCACCCGCATTTTGCGAGGTATTTACATTACATTGACCAAAATTGGGCTTTAAGCCCTAAAAACCCGTTATGGGGGGAATCCATGCCCTACAAAGGTTTTGGCCAATGCTAATGAGATCTCATTGGGTTGGGTTTTTCCTCATATTTGGGGTTTTAGTGGATAAATATTATGTGTATAATATTTATGTCCATTGTTTCTGGTTATTTTATTATTCCTGTCTATAAATCTCAGTAAATCTCGATAATAATTTATCTCTCCGCCGTAAATTTTCTAATAGGGTTAGGGTCCAACCCAGAGACTCTAGTCTCTCTTACTTGTATATTTCTTTCATGCATTTCCTTTCCTAGAAATATTTTTCGTATTTTGTGTATCAAAATTGTCTATAAATATTACTTGTGCAGGTCTTCCAATTACTTCTCTTTTTGGATTCTTGGTTGGGGATATAGTATTAGCAATCCAAAAATATATAGTTTCTTTCCCTTGTAGGAGTTAAGTCTTTTGATTCACCTCTTTTTACATACTCAATTTTCTGCACATCTAGTGATTAAATATCAATCTCCTTTGATCTAGGAAAACATAATATCTTAAGGATATAGGCCTTGTGCATGATACAAGTCATATTGTCTCTTGATGCAATAGATAGATCTCAAATGAAATTAAACTTATCCTTTCTTGGTTATTTTAATTTGTCTGCAATTTAGTTCTTAGTTTGACACTCCTTTCAAGTTAAAAAGGAATAATTTGTCTGGTGTGAAGGCACTACTATTGTTTTTCATGTTTTTAATTATCATCCCACACTCCTCCTCCCACTGTTAGCCTCTTTCTATTCACCTCACAACTCTCCCAAAACATTGTCCACTAACAACATATTTCTGGGTTATTGAAGGTCATCATATGCATTGGCTTTTGTGCAAGATGGGTCCCTGAAGGATACTAGGATTGGAAAAGGACTCACACAACCTTAATATACCCTCCAATACCTTTCCATACCTTCATACCACCTTTACCACCCTCATAATGCTCACAAATCAAATCTTATAGAAAAACAGGGAAACCCTGTAGCAATCTTGTAACATCCTGTAGCACCATGTAAACTTGGCCAAAATTTATCTTAAATCTTGAATTTTTCCTCCTAACCTTGAATAATGTACCCTATGATATAGAAACATGATTGAGGGTGACAAAAAGCCACATAGGTGTTGGAATAAGGAATTATTGAGAGGGTGGGGTGAACTAGTAATAGTGAGGTTATTAAACCTTTTTACGAATATGTCTTTAGTTCTTTCTATCATTTGTTACTTATGAGAGAATTCATACATAATACAAATTAGTAGCAAGATGAGACATTCATATATACATACAATCCATCACATGAGCAACATACACATATTGGCACCAGTATTTTCACATGGAAACCCAAAGGGAAAAAACCACCAATTTTTTGTTGTTGTTATCATGTAAATTAAGCACCTACTTATTTACATTAGTTTTTTTGTGAGAAACCACTGAAAAAAGGAACTGAACCCCTTAGGATATCAAACACCTACTTTCCAAGCAGTACCAACATCTTATGAATGCAGGCCACCACCTGCTCTGGCCAATGTTCCAGCTTTCATACAATTTTCAAACTGAAAACAAAGGAACATACAAATATAGAAGAATGTTAATCTGGTTTATTGTAGAAACATACTTCTACTCTTGGTCCTATAATGTTCCAAAAGCTCTCAGCTTCACACAACAAAACATTATCCTCTGCACTCTACCTTATATTCCACAAGCTCTTTATAACACTCTGCTCTAGTTCAACACCTGGGCTAGTTGCTCATATCTCACACACTCTGCTCTCCACTCTTCAACACATGCAAGTCTACTCTCTTCCCAAATTTCTTGATGGAAATCAATGGTTTTGATCCTCTGCTAGAATTTTCACAATGTTGCCTCTACTACCTATTTCCACACTTCCCTAACGTACATCTGTATGACTCATCCTGCTGATGTTGTGTCTGATTCTGGAATTATGCCATTACATTAAATAAGAAAATGGGCTCTTGATCATTTCAACAAAACTTTCTATGATTGTCTATACTAATAATTTAATATCAGTCCACCTACTCACTCCAAAGAGATTCCCCATGCTTTTTAATGGCTTGCAGAACTTGAATGTACCACAACATGAATTATTTGTTCCTTATTTAAGTTTATAAGGCGCGCACACAATATCAAAGATGAATTTCTTCCAACACCGGAACAAACCTAGTAGTTATGATATGTGAATCATTTTCCTCATTTTCTTGACCCAATTATCTCTGTAGATACCATTAACTCCATTAACCAACTCCTCTAGCTGTAGATCCATTCATCCTTTTAATCTGTACTACAGTATTGAAGTTATAACACATCTTAACTTATATAAAAAGAAAATTACGAAAATGCACCATTCTGATGCCTTTAGCCCCTACATGCTAAGCCCCCTCATCGTTTTCTTTTTGATATGACCACTACCTGAGATCGTCGGTTTAGCCCTTAGTTGATACAATATCGGAGCCCTCATATCCCGTAACTTTTATTCAAGTGATGTTATGAGGTCGCAAGGTTTCGATCTTCTTTCACTTGGCCCTTTCCTATTTTCCTCCATGAGACTAGGCGTTGTGATTGACGACTTAGATTTAGGTGCTAGAGCCTTTAGATCTTGCCAGGGACCTATCCCCCTTTGTATTTTCTCTTCCGCCCTTGGTTCTTTTCGGTTTCCTTGACCAAGAGGAAACATTTTAAGCTCCTACATATTAGAACTTTCTCATAATTCAATTAGAGGGGTCCCTGAAATTCTGACCTCCGAAATACTTCCTATGTGGCATTACATAGAACTTAGGTGCTTAGGACTTCTCTGCACCCTTGGTTCTTTGGATATCACATGACCATGTGTCAGTCCACATCAGAGCCCCTTTATCAGATCAAGATTTTTCTATAAAGAAATTAGACATTAGTTACAAACAATCTAGCCTCTGATATGTCGACCTCTTAGATGATGTCATGTTGTTGTCATCACTCCACATGTCGCCACCTTAGTGGTGACATGTGTCACCCACATTTTTCCCATTAAGCCACCAAAAATGTTGAAACTAACTACCACAATTCCAAAATATGAACACATCATGCAAATTTCATCTTCCTCGTCATATCTTGAGGGGAGAATCAACCACTGCCATTTGTCTATTAGAGGAGAGAGAAAGGGTCTCTTGGTCCTTGTTTTTTTCACCGAATAACTTTGTAATTCCTCTCCTTTGTAAACGTCAACGCTTCTAAAGAAATGTTGGGATGGGGTCCCCTGGGTCATATTTTGTTAAGTTTTGTTAAATTTATTGTAAAGTCTTCTCATTTTGAGGAATGGAGCGTGAGTAGTGCAGGTTAATAGGAGACAAAGGGGATTTAGGAAGGTCAAAACCTGTTAGTTTGTTAAATTCAAGTTGTTTTGAGACTCGACAATGGTTCGCAAACCATGGTATTTGATCTGAAAATGGGGCACTTAGGCTCCTTGTCTAACTTACAAGAACCTCTCCCACTTCCAAAGCTTATAGATTCCCAAGTCACAAATGATTAACCAATGCAGAAGTAAATATACTTGAAAAATAGGTGTATGCTTGTGTATATTTTAAACTGTTTATGTGTTGTAAAAATGATTTTGCTTAAACTGATATAAAAACATATAATAGTGAAACAATGTAGAAAATAACACACACACATAAGACAACAAGTTTAATATGGACTTCACCCAAAACTCTTGGGCTATATCTCCTTGAGCTCTGGTCAACTCAACTAGGCTCTCTAGGATTATGGTCTAAGTTATTTTACAAGCTCCACACTCAAATCCACTGGTTTACATAGAAATCATTGGGCTTATAACACCATCTTCTCCCTAGCTCTAGCTTTCGCTCTAGTTCTTCGGCTCTGGCTTCTTTGGCTTTGTGTAGTGGCTTTCTGCAACCTTCAGCTCTCTAGCTTTTCGCTTGAACTCCAAGTGAGCCAAAAGGCTCCCTTAGCTACTCTGTGCAGTAGCTTTTTGGCTCTCTCTGCTTCTACCTTCTGCTCTACCTTTCGACTTAGCTTTTTGCGCTACTGTATTATCACCACCTTCTCTGTCTCTATCATTCTGTGTCTTTTAATCCAATCGACATTGTCTATTCATTTTCCTCTTCTAGGCTCTCTGGCTTTGGCCTCTGTCCGCTCAAATCACTCTCTGAGTGTTAGCAATCATTGTTAAATGCCTTTAGGGATGGTAGCCACCTGTTCTGTAATGGAAGGACCATCGGTGCCTTTGAAATCCTCAGAATAGTCATTCTCTATTTACATAGAAAAATACACTAAAACACAGTAAAATCTGTCAATCGGCCATTTATCGGGCCTGAAATATCATTAAATCCACCCTATATTCCATTGGGTCCACCTTTAAATCACTATCACAAGTTGCATAGGCACAGGTTCCATTATATTTGGGTTTATTACGAAAAATCCAAAATACAATGAAAATCCCGACAATTTCCCCATATCGAACTTCAAATGTTATAGTATCTACCCTAATATCGCACCAGGTCCGCCTTTGGCTGCTATCGTGCTATCACGCTCTCCACTGTCGATCTACAGGATCTTTGATCCAATGGTCATCATGCATTTCTAGGCGGCTTGGGAGTACAAATGTTACTCACCTGGAAAGTCAGTTTCCTTATTCCTCTGCCAAGCCACGCGTCGTTCATTGTGTGGGATCGAGTGGAGCCAGCCCAAAACCATTTACTGCTTGAGGCCCACTTGAAATCCACCTTTACGAAACTCAAATTATATATTGCTACATGTAAAAAACCTTTTGGGTCCATTTTATCGGGCCGTTCACATTTCCTTTGTTTTTTGTTTATTTAACGAAAATCTGATTTTACATAGAAAAACCCTTTCCTTTCGAAACTCAAAATATATATATTTGGGCCGATAAGACTTGTCGGGTTTGGCTTTATCGCAAGTCACATATATATATGGCCCTGCTCCTCTATATTTTCACAATGCGATTTTACGATGTGACATGTCACAATCGCATGTTGCAAAGTCCCGAGGTCTTTCCATATGGCTTGGCCTATGCTGATGCCGATCCACTGACGCCAATATTGACAATCACAATATCGTATCGGCCCAGGTATTTTTCTCATATCATGCACATGTGCATTCCTCTGACCCGATATGTTAGGGATTAGCAACCGAGGGTTTCTTCCCCGTTTCACTTAAGTCTACCTTTAGACCTCTGCCGATGCGATTTCCCTTTATAAGGGTTTTTGTTTTGCCGATTTTAAAGGATTTTTCCTCTTTTTTCTAAAGAACATAGGGTGTCTTCTTTCTGCGATAACTTTTGCATCCTAAGTCCATTTTTTCCCATTCAAGTTGAAGTAGATTCAGAAGGAGGAGATCTCTGCAATGGGGCCATTTCCAGGAACTTCCTTAGACTTTCATTTTCCTCTGTGAGGAACACTTAGACTTAGGAGTCTATTCAAAATCCATTTTGGATCAGTATTGTAATGAAGGAAGAATATAAAAGGAAGTCATAGAAGAGTCACAACTAAGCTAAGGGAGGTAGTGGTGCATGAGTTGAGTCTGATTTTATGTATTCTATACTGAAGAAAAGGGGAAGGCTCTTGCAGCTGTGTGTGCAGAGACCTTGGTAAGTCTGACGCTGAGTGAGCATGCCCCTGGCAGTTGTGTGTGAAGGGTTGTATCTTAAAATCTGAAGCATAATAGAGACATATTTTAAAACAATATTCATGTATATGTGTACCACTGTGTATTTATGAAATTACTATATTTATGATCTGTTGAATGCATTTAGTCAGGAAAGGTTCTTAATAGTTTCGTGAAGACACGAAACTCTCTATTTATATGATGTTATGCATGTTTAGTGCAATCAACAAAGGGAAAAAACTTGTTAATTTTTATTTATTGTAAGTTCTAGGTTTCAAGGGTTAGGGTTCGTGGAGGTCAAAATAAAGCCTTGGATTTGTAGAAAACACATCACATAGCCCTCTGGATGTAGAAACCTAGTTCTAGCATCCCCCAATACTGCCTCGGGTGAGACTGCAGCCTGTGCTATGTGGGTTGTTTCCAAAAGGGCTGGTAGTGTAGGATTTTGTTGGTTAGTGCAGCTAAATCCGAACTTGGGTCCAAGCCCCCTCAAGCCAACAAATGGTTATGTTGTCGGGATCAGGATCTATTTGAGGGACGTGTGATGTGGGGTTCGTGGAGACCAAAAAAGAAGGAGATTGAAAAGTGGATAGATCAGAAGCTGCATGAGTTTGCAACTCAAGAAAACAATATGTGCTTGAGAAAAGAAGAGTGTTTGTCGAGATATTTGTATATAGATGAACATGAAGTTTTCTTTTTCATCTTTCTGTGTGAATTATAAGAATCATTGGCTAAATTGGTGGATGGTCAACCTACTTGGAAGCTAGATAACCCTATTGTATGGACTCTAGAGTTAGTGAAGCACCTAGAAGGATCATAACACAAGGTTGTGAAGGCTCTCTATTACTGGATCAATAGTATTTTGGGTGGATTTATTACTGAGTTTGCAATTGTTACGTCTACTAGTTACAATGAAGTTGAACGCTGATTTTTCAAAGGACCAAGAGGTAAGTATCTAAAGTCTCTGAAAACTTGGATTAAAATTCTATTGTGTGAGAAACAAGTTATGCCACTAAATTTATGTTTAGAAGAGGCTTGATTGGAGCTACGCAATGTGGGAAACAATTAAGAAAAGATCTAGATACAATTGTTGAGTACACTCCTCTGTTGGGAGAATTCGACAATAAAGAAGAAAGTAATAGTCCAAAGACGACCAGAGGTGTGCTGTCATCAGTAGTTTAGGGCACTATGGGAATACGACATCCATCCACTCCACCTCCGCCATCACCTCCACCTCACATACCTATGCCTCCACCTCCACCTCCACCTCTGCTATTTAGTATGGTGAACACTATGAAGATGCCTATATTCATGGGTCTACAGACATAAGACCCTGATCAATTCTGGTTTGTAGCAGATGTTGTGTGGAAGTCACATCAGATAACGAATGATGATTTGAAGAAAGAGAAGATGGTCACAACATTGCAAGATAGGGTGGTGAGTTGGTATATTAAGTACATTACAAATCATCCAGTTGCATCATTGAAAGACACAAAAGATGCCCTGAATAATGAATTTAGGAAGCCAAATTCTCAAGCCCAGTACGTGACTAAGGTCAAAGAAATTAAGAAGAAGGTGAATGAATCTGCATGGGATATTGATCAAACACTGAAGTGTCTACTACAACAGGCTAACCTACATATTTCAGACGAGCAACATAAGGACTCGTATATTTCTACATTGTTGCTTCATTTGAGATTACCATTGTCACAACAAAAGCTTGGATCATAGGCTGAACCTATGGAAATTTCTATGAAGTTGGAGGCTTCACCTATTTAGTATACGAATCTAGGAGTGCAACAGATTTAGATGCAATTGGCTAGCCTACATATGGAGTTGCAGGATCTCAAAAAGGGAAAATAGGTAAAAAAATGAGATTCGTTCGAAAGTGTGGTGCTTAAAGTTCAAAGGCAATGGTCATGACAAGGATCATTACCCACTATATCAAAACTATCTAATTGGGGGAGGTCCTAATCCCCTAAAGCCAGAAAATTCCGTTGGATCAAGTAACGGTGTAGTGCCATGGTGCGCCATCTACAAAATACCAGGAAAACACTTAACTCACATTTTCCCTTTGTTGCAGAAGTTCGTATAGACTCGCCAACAACTATTCTATAATTTGTATAAGTATGTAGGCTAGGATGAGCATAATTGTCGAAGCTACGAGTTAATGATGGACAAAACTATGACATATAGAGTACAGGTTGAGACTCATCTACAGCAGGATCAAGGTGCACCATGGAGGATTCCAGGGACGAGGAAGAGGATGAGGGGGAGGAGCTGGAAGAGGTCATGGACATGTTATGTTTTACAATTGTGGGGAACCAAGTCACTATGCACGAGATTTTCAGAACCTGACACACCCCTCTTGTCAGTATTACCGATAGTTTGACCACGTAATAGAAGATTCTCCTATACTCATCGCAAAGATGCAAGAGAAGAAGAACCAACAACCCACTTAGAACATCTGGATGATGAGGTCAAAACCACGTGAGGATGGCCCAAGAATTAATATAGTTACGTGAAGCAATATAGCTAACGGGGAAGATAAAGTGGCAGGAAAACAACCAAAAGAGAATACATGGGTGCACGAGGTTGCTGGCAAAGACACAAAATTTGATTTGCATAAAGAAAAAGAAACATTTATGGAGGTGAAGAAGAGCTTTGTGGATTTAGGATCTTCCACACCAAAGACTCAGAATGCACCTACAGAGAAGCCTAAAGAGGTCACTGTTGCACATGAGACATATCCCCTGTATTGAAATCCTTCTTGCAAACCTACATGAAGCCCTTAAGGGACCAGAAAGTAGTGGAGGGACTACAAGAGTTAATAGACAACTGCGTTGGCAAGGGTAAGCCAATGCCTCAACAACGTGTAGTGCATAAAGTAGACAAAAGTAAGAAAAGGACTAGTCGAGAGATGAGATTGACTGTAGGAATCAGAGAGTTTGAAATGTAGCAGGTGATCTTAGATTTGGGTTATGATGCGAATATTTTGTCTAAACAAACCTGGGAAAGAATGGGAAAGTTGACATGACAATGGTCCCCAATACAGTTGTGAATGGAGAACCAAAAAAGGATTATTCCTATGGTATGCTTACATGTAGTAATTATATACACTGAAGGGGAAAACGATATAGCTGATTTTGAGGTAATCAAAATAGTGGATGATAGTAATCCCTACCCGGCCCTGCTTGGAATTGATTGGGCATTTGATATGAATGCATCTATCAACCTGAAGAAGTGCAACATGACGTTTGAAAAGAAGGAATTGATAGTCATTGTTCCACTAGATCCAATCAAAGATGCTCAGTATACTGAACTAGTCCAAGACTACTATGAGGAGGATGATATTGAACAGATCTATAAGCTTATTGCGTAGAGCAACGATTGGATCAATCCTACGAAAAATGGAAGAATTACTTGGAAAAGGATAGCTCCTGCAACTCAGATTTAGATGATGAGCTCAAGCATTGGCAGAATAGATTGCATGAAGTATCAATGTTGCGATGTAATAGAATTACTAAATCACTCTAGTGTATATCCACTGAGCTATGCAATTTACCATATTATGATGGCTTAGAAGATGTAAATTTGTTTCTTGATAAATTTGAAAGGGATGTACTAGAGGAGCATGAGTTCTAGGTATTGGACATTGTGCTGAGAGCTACGCCTGCCAGATGGTGGGGTACACATAAGAACAACTTTGCAAACTGGAAGGAGTACGAAAGGATGATGAAGTTGCGATTTGGCTATGAAAATACCTGCATTACTAAAAAATATACAGGGAAGAATGATCCGTGCAAGCATTTGTCTCATTGGAAGAAAGCATGGGGAGAGGAACCACAACTTGAATGGGTACATATATTATGCCATACCTTGGATACTATTGCGATGAATTTGTATTTAGAAATAGAGCTGCGACATGGAATCAAAGAGTGGGACATTTTGAAGGAGAGATTTTTGCTAACATTCAGTTTTCAGGACAGATTTGAATGTATTGATGAAGCATTACAAGAAATCAAGGCTGCGATATTTAGAGTGATTGTAGAGCCTATCACATGGGTATAACCTAACTGGAGTACACTGCTGGACCATGCTCTAGAGTGCTACAATGTTACCACATAACAGGGCGAGGAAGATCCCAGGAATATCAATATCCATGAGTTAGAGGGACAACGCGAAGTCACTGGGCCTGAGGTAGATGTTCCTGACATTTCAACACCATTGAAGACCAAGAAAGTGAACATTGGGTTGGAAGCACAACCAAAGTTCATGAATATAAGTGATTACTAAGATGAGGACACAATTGACAAGGTCACGAAGTTGTTACATGAATATCAGGACTTCTTTCCAACAAAGTTCTCTGATATAAAGGGGATAGTAGGTGATCTGAATGTTATGAATATCAATTTGAAGCTAGATGTGAAGCCAATAAAGCAATGCCCCTACCAATTGAAGCTTAAATACAAAGAAAATGTGCGCGAAGAGCTAGATAAGATGCTGAGAGCAGGGATTATTGAGCTTGTAGAAGAATTAGACTAGGTTAGTCCTATGGTAATTCAAGAGAAGAATACAAAGGGTGAAATCAGGATCTACGTAGATCTAAGGAAGATGAATGATGCTTGTGTGCATGATCCATTCCCTATGTCGTTCATTGATGAAATATTGGATTCTCAAGATATCACTAGATCAAGATCATGCCAGAAGATTGAAGTAAGACTACCTTCGCCATAGAATGGGGCTATTTTTAGTATATAGTTATGCCCTTTGGACTTAAGAATCCCCCTACGATCTTTTCTAGGGTGGTATTCACCACCTTTAAGGAATTTATTCACAAGTTTTGGAGGTCTAATTTAATGATTGGACGATGTTCGAGTTAGTTAATAAGCATGTTTCCAGTCTTCTCATAATGCTAGATACTTGTAGGAGGTATCATATCTTCCTGAATCTAAAGAAGTGTATATTTTGCATACCATATAGAATACTTTTGGGCCACATTGTTTGTAAGCAAGGATTGATGGTGGAACCTACTAAAATTGCAGTGATTATAAATTTAGAGCCCCCAAGGAATGTAAAACAACTGTGTACAACACTGGGCCATACAGGATATTATAAAAAATTCATAAAGGCATACACATAGATCACTGCGCCCATGGAGAAATTATTAAAGAAAGATGTGACATTTTGTTGGGATGATGATTGCTAGAAAAGCTTAGATGTTTTGAAGGAAACTATGGTTACAACACCTATTCTAGTGTTATCTAATTGGAAGAAAGAATTTGATGTAAATGTCGATGTGTCCTGCATAGCATTAGGAGCAGTTTTAACCCAACCAAGCATAGGATATATTGACCATCCGATTGCATTTGTGAGCATAAAACTGTCTAAGGTGGAGAAGAATTATTCAACCATGAAGAGCAAAGGATTGGTGATGGTATATGTGCTCCAGAATTTTAGGCATTATATGTTGGGTGCACACTTGAAAATGTATACAGAACATTAAGATTTGAAGTACCTGGTCAACAAGCCTGTGTTGGGGGAGGGGGAATTGTAGATGGTTATTGCTATTTTAGGAGTATGACTTTGAAGTAATTGTGAAGCCAGGAAGATTAAATTTTGGACCTGATCACCTTTCGAGGATTGAGAATGGTGAATTACCTACAAGCATTTATGAAGAAATTCTTGATGCGCAACTCTTTGTTGTGCACATTGCAAATGAACACTTTGCGGATATAATCCATTTTTTGTCTATGGGTGTAGCTCCTAAAGGATATATAACATAGACGAGGAAGGAGTTGGTGGTTAGGGCTGCAGAGTTTTCTCTAATTTTAGGGCACTTGTACAAAATGGGGTTAGATGAAGTTATGTGCAAGTATGTACCGGATTGTGAAAGACAAAGTATCCTCACTGAAGCACATAGAGGAGTTGCTAGAGGATGTTGGGATGGGGTCCTAGGGTTAAATTATGTCAAATTTTGTAAGTCATTTTTGTAAATATGTAAAGTCTCCGCGATTTGTGGAGGCGGAGTGCAAAGATAGCAAGATTCAAAGGGGATTTATTCCCTTAGGTGGTTAGGTGAGAAGAAGGTTTTGAGACCTGTCCATGGTCTACAAACCATGGTATTGTAAAAGAAAAGGCTATAAATAGAAGAGTCATAGCTAGTATAGGAGGTAACTAATGGATAGAAATCATTGTAAGGGTAAGTAAGCTAAGGTAGGAAAGGTATGTTTCTTGTACTTAAGCGAAGGGGAAGGCTCCTACAACTGAGTGGTATGTTTCTTTTGCTCTTTCCCCTATGAATTACATGAGTGGCTATCCAAATTAGTGGATATGCAGGGTACGTGGAAGCTTGACGACCCTATTATGTGGACCCCAGAACTAGTAAAGTGCATGGAGGCTTAAAAAAATAACATGGTGTGGGCCGTCAACAACTGGATCGATCGTATTCTGGGAGGATTCATTACTAATTTTGTGATCGATATGTCCACTAGCTATAGTGAAGTAGAGCATAGGGTCTTCAAAGGACCAAGAGGTAAGTACCTAAAATCTCTGAAAACTTGGATTAAAATGTTATTGTACGAAAAGCAAGTTATGCCTTTAAACTGATTTTTAGGACTACGTGAAGTGGGATATAATTTAGAAGGAACGAAGAATCAGGCTCTAAATACAGTCTAATGTTAGGATCCTCTAATAGTGATGGCAAAGGTAATATTATGAGAACACCATAAAGCACACTATAGATAGTAAGTTAGGGTATCACAAGGATACCTCATCCACCCACTCCACCTCTGCCTCCACCTCCACCTCACACACCTACACCTCCATTTCCCCCTCCATCAATTAATATGGGGAATACAATGAAGATGCCTGTGTTTAAGGGTGTGGGAACTGGAGCACCCGAACAATTTTGGTTTGTCACAGATGTTGTATGGATGACATAGTAGATCACTGATGACAATATGAAGAAAGATCAACTATTCACAACATTGTAAGATAGAGCGTTGAGTTGGTACATCAAATTCTGCATAGGTAAGCCCAACATGACTATGCTAGAGATGCGACAAGCATTCAATAATGAGTTCAAGAAGCCCAAATATCATGCCTAGTCTGTAACAGAGCTTAAGGAAATCCAGTACAGGGTAAACGAGTCCGCATGGGACTTTGATCAAAGATTAAAATATCTGATTCAACAGGCTAATATGACCATTACAGATACTCAGCATAGAGACTAGTACATTGCTTCGCTCCTACTGCATCTGAGATTACCATTGTCGCAACAGAAAATATGAACCCAAGCAAAAGTAGTGGATATCACCATGATACTAGAAGCTTTGCCAGTGCAAGATATGAATATAGGGGTACAACAAATTCAATCGTAGCTAGCAAGCTTGCATATGGAATTGCAAATCCTAAAGAAGGGAAAGGAACTCCATCTTGAGGTACACATAGAAGTTTGGTGCCTAAAATGTAAAGGTCAGGGTCATGACAAGGACCACTACCCTATTTATCAGAGCTACCTCATTGTGCGGGGTGGGGGTCATGTCCCTATAAAACCCGAAAATGTTGTTGGACCGAGCGCAAAGGTAGCCTTGTGGTGTGCTATCTATTAGATAGTTGGGAAACACGTGGCTGATAACTGTCATCTCCTACAAAAATTTGTGTAGACACCGGAGCAAATTATTTTGTACTTTATGTGAATCAGTTGGGCATCGTGAGTGCAATTGCTGGAGCTACAGACTGATGATGGAGTAGACCCCTAAATATAGAATGCAGACAAAAAAATTGGCCCCAGGATCAGTGCACAGATGTAGTGCGTAGAGGAAGAGGATGAGGAGGAGGGACTGGAAGGGGTCACAGACAAATCATTTGTTATAACTGTGGAGAATCCGACCATTTTGCACGTGAATGTTAGAACCCAATGCATCCATCCTATCAGTATTGCCGACAGTTTGATCATGTTATAGGAAATTTCCCCATATTAATAGCCAAGATGAAGGAGAAGAATGCTCAAACACCTAAGTAGAATATTTAGATGATGAGAGTGGAGCCTCACAAATAAGAGCCTAGTATTAATATCATAATGCAAAGTGGTATTTCCACAGGAGAAGATAAAGGAAAGAAACTAGAAACTAACGGATGGGTATGCAAGGTTGTTGAGAAGGAACTTGGATTTGATCTAACCTAGGCTAAGGAAACCTTTATGGAAGCCAAAAATAGCTTCGTTGAGGCCTCTACCTTTGAAAGTCTGGAGAAGTTGGGAGGAACCAATGAAGCACAAGACATAGATCCTTCATTATTAGCTACCTTTCTTAAGACTTGTATGAAGCTGATATGGCATAGAAAGGTGGTAGAAGGGCTCCAAAAGTTGATTGATAATTGTACAGGTAAGGTCAAGACTCCTCTAGAACAACACACTATATAAAAAATTGGGCAAAATAAATAAATGAACAAGTCATGAAATGAGGCTAATTACGCAAATTGGAGAATACGAAATGGATTAGGTAATTCTCGATCTAGGATCTAATGCGAATGTGCTACCAAAGAATACTTGGGAAAGAATGGGGAGACTTGCACTGTAGTGGTCTCCTATCAATCTTTGCATGGCCAATCAGCAGAAAATTATTCCTATGGGGCACATGTATGGGGTTACTGTTAGGATGGGGTCCCTTGGATCAGTTTTGGGGTTAAGATAACCCAATTTTTGGTATGGATTTTTTAAATAATGTAAAGTCTCTGTGATTTTTGGATGTAGACTACATAGAAGAATATGAGTCAAAGGGGATTAACCCCTTGTTTTATGTAAAGTTTTGAGTCGGTTTTGAGATTCACCCATGGTCCGCAGACCATGGCATTGTATGAAAAGGCTATAAATAGTGAGTCTTAGCAAGGAGACAAGTGGATATAAATTAAGTGATAGTGAGAAGAAGTGGTTAAGCTAGAAGAAGAATGGATCTGTAGCTGAGTGCATAGGGCTGTTTTGAGTTTGTAACCTTCAATTGAAGATTAGCAAAGACAATTTCCGAAGAATTCCTGAGTATTTCTTTTTATCTCTGTTAATGTTATATGTTGTTGATGAATGATTTTCTTATGAAATATTGACTAAATGTTACGCGATTCTCTTGAATAAATCTTAATAATGTATGCAATGCATGTTTAATGATTGTCGCAAATAATTTGATGAATTCTTTGATGTTTATTAATAAGTTAAGTAAATCTGTGTGAACCCTAATTTAGGATTGCTATATGATGCATGTAAGTAGACAAATTGATTGTTAAAGGTCCACGAGGACTAATCGTAGACCTTCAGGAAGGTCTGAAGGATGTTGTAACAAAGTTGCAACAATGTGCCCTAAGAGTGTATCAATTTGTGTGAAGGCAGACCTAAGGCATTGGAAGACATCACCCTTGTCTTTGGATGAAGAAACTTGGTTATTGCATCCTCCCATACTGCTTCAGGTGAGACTATAGCCTACGCTATGCAGATTTTTTCCAAAAGGGCTAGTATTGTGGGGTTTTGTTGGTTGGCGCAGCTAACTCTGAACCTGGGTCATGAACCCCTAAGCTAAAAAATAGTTCCATTACCGGGACCGGGATCTGCTTGAAGGAGATGTGTGATGTCACATCATTGGAATCCGACAAGGAAAGAAATTGAAAAGTGGTTGGATCGGAAGATTCATGAGTTCGTGGTGCAAGAAAATAGAAATTCGCACATGTCAAAGGAAGAGTGGTTGAATAGGTATCTGTATACAGAGATACACGAGATCTTCTTCTACACTTTTCCCATTGAACTCTGTGAGTGGTGAGCTAAATTAACAGATAGTCAAGGAAGGTGGAAGCTTGATGGTCTTATAGTGTGGACTCCAAAATTAGTGGGACGATGAGAAACCTCTCAAAACAATATCACGCAGTTTGTCGATCATTGGCTTAGTCAAATTCTAGGAGGATTTGTTACAGAATTTGCAGTTGATACCTCAATCAGCAATAGCAAAGCAGAGCAACAATTTTTGAAAGGACAATGAGGCAAGTATTTAATATCATTGAAAACTTGGATTAAAATGTTGTTATGTGAAAACCAGGTGATGCCATTACCTTAATGTTTGGATCTACGTGAAGTGGACGACTCTTTAGAAATCATGAAGGATCAGGATCAAAGTATAGTCCATTGATTGGACCTCCTTTAAGTGACCATGAAGGGGTAGAATGGACCCTACCATGAAGCACTATTCAACTAATCACTTAAGGGATTCCTCAAGAAAATCATCCTTCCACTCCACCTCCACCCCCAGCTACACTGTAAACACCTTCAACCACACCTCCACCCCACCACCACCATTCAACATGACGAACGTAATGAAGATGTTGATCTTCAAGGGCATAGGGAGTGAAGATACAAAGAAATTTTGGTTTTTTGCGAATGCATCTTGGACATCGCAACATATTAATGATGACAATATAAAGAAGACACATTTGGTTACCTCTCTATAGGATCTCACGCTAACCTGGTATATTAAGTATTGTTCCGATAATCCTCTTGGAATGTTAGTAGAGACTAAGGAAACTTTAAACAAGGAGTTTAGTAAGACTAAGTTTGACTCACAGTCAATAATTGGGTTCAAAGAAATCATGATGAGGGTCAATGAGACGCTTTTGGAATTAGATCAAAGGTTGAAGTGTCAAATTTGAGAAGCTAACATGGAGCTCACAGATAGTCAGCAGCGCGAATGGTTTCTATCTTTGCTTCTGACCCATCTGAGAATTGCTCTATCACAACAGAAGATAGAAACACAGGAAAAATCCTTGTAAATCATGATGAGGTTGCATGCATCACTTATTCAGGATATGACCTTGGGGGTACAATAGATCCACTCACAATTGGCAAGCTTACACCTAGAGTTATAGAGTTTGAATAAATAAAAGGAGACTAAACCAGAAGTGTGTGCATAAGTCTGGTGTTTGAAGTAAAAGAGCCAGGGGCATGAAAAATATCATTGTCCCATGTACATGAATTATATTACAGGAGGGGAACCAATTCCCTTGAAGCCAGAAGCCCTAGCAGGGCCGAGCGTGGGGGTTGCACTATGGTGTGCTATTTTTTAGGTTGCTGGAAAACATGCAATGGATAATTGTCATTTATTTCAAAATTTCATCTGACACCCAAGCATTTTTTTTATAAATTATAGAAATGGGTGGGCCACGATGAGCACCACTGTTGAAGTGATGAGCTGATGATGGAAAGAACACCTACATACTGGATGTAAGCAGAAACCTGGCATCAAGAGTAGGCTACCAGAGGAGTGCAAGGAGGTTATCAAGGTCGAGGATGGGGCGACGACATAGGAGGACCTAGTAGAGGTCACGGTCAAATTATCTTCTACAATTGCGACTAGCTTGGGCACTACACGTGAGAGTGTTAGAATCAGACACACCTGTCATGTCAATACTGCAGCTAGTTTGACCATGTTATAGAAGTATGCTCATTGTTGATACCTAAGATGCAGGGGAAGAAAGTGCAGCCTCAGTAGCTAGTGAAAAACTTACAGAGGATGAGAGTTGAGCCCCACGAGGAGGATCAAAGCATGAATATAGTGCTAATAAGTGGAATAACGATTGGTGATGATAAAGGCAAACAACCTAAAGAGGACAGATGTGTCCACAAGGCCCTAGAGAAGGAATTTTTCTTTGATCTAAATCACACTAAGGAAACTTTTATGGAAGCTAAGAAAAGCTTCACTGAGGCCTCCACCTCAGGAAGCTAGGACAAGGTGCAAGAAACCACTGCACCTACAGAGGTTGATCCCTTTGTACTCACTGCATTTTTGGATACCTACATAAAACTATTAGGTGATAGAAAAGTTATGGAAGGCCTATAAGAATTAATAAACTAATGCTCTAGCAAGTAGAAATTCCTTGATGGACATCAGGTGGGCATAAAAGTTGGCAAAGATGAGGCACAACAGGGCACAAGATGAGGCTCACCGCACAGATAGGTGATTATGAGATGGACTAGGTCATCCTGGATCTGGGGTCCGATGTGAATGTATTACCAAAACAAACATGGGAAAGAATGGGGAGACCTGCATTGCAGTGGTCTCCGATTCAACTCAGAATGGTGTACCAGTATAAAATCATCCCCATGGGAAGATTATATGGAGTAAAAGTTGATATAGAAGGTGCGAGCGCGATGGTCGACTTTGAGGTTATAGAAATCGTCGATGACAGTAATCCATACCCCACGCTGTGGGAATTGACTCAGCCATTGTTATGAATGGGGCCATCAATTTGAAGAAGAGGACAATGTCATTTGAAAGAAAATCACTTCGGGTTGTAGTACCATTGGACCCTCCAAAAGGGGCGTGATATACTAAACCAGTGCACAATTATGAGGAAAGTGATGATGAACTGGATCAAATCTACAAAATAACAGTGTGAGACCAGGACTGGATCAATCCGATGATAGATGGATGGATTTCATGGGACTGAGAGATTTCTTGCACCTCTATTCAGATGAAGAGTTGGAGCACTGGCAGAATCGCTTACATGAAGTGTCCACATTGTGATGCAATATGATGAGGAAGTCATTACAATGTGTTTCATCGGAGGTAAGGAAATTACCTTATTATGATGGTTTAACTAACATAGATCCATTTTTGGATGAATTTGAGCATGAATCTCGGAGGATCACTGCTTCCAAGCATTAGAGTTGGCATTGCATGCTAGACCTTCACGATGGTGGGGTATGCATAAATGTAGTTTTGTTGGATGGAGGGATTATTGAAGAATGATGAGGCTATAGTTTGGGTGTGCTAACACTAGAATGACTAAGAAATATAATGGAAATGATGATCCATGTGATTGCCTAGCAAAATGGACTAAATCATGGGGGACAAAACTGCAACCAAAGTGGGTACACATATTTTTCCATATATTGGATATCATTCCCATTAACTTGTATCTGGAAACGAAGCTCTGCCATGGCACCATAGAATGGGATGTATTTAGGGAAGGGTTATTATTGACCTTCAGCTTTAAAGATAGCTTCACAAGCATCAATGAAGCGCTATAATTGATTAAGGCGATTATCTTCAGAATGCCAACGGAACATATGGAATGGACCTAACCATATTGGAGCACCTAGCTTCCCCATGCACTGGAAAGCTATAATGTGACCACTGAAGCAGAGGATGAAGATCCAAGAAACATTAATATTCCAGAGGCAAAAGGGCATCGTGAAGTCGAAGGCCCACAAATAGAAAACCCAGACATCTTCACATCGCCGAAGACAAAGCAAGTAAACATTGGCATTGAAGCATAACCGAAGTTCAAGAATGTTGGAGATTATTGTGATGATGCTACCATGGATAAAGTTGTTGAGTTACTCCACGAATACTAGTATCTCTTCCGTACTAAGCTTTCAGATTTGAAGGGCATAGTTGGTGATCTGGGTGTTATAAGGATCACTCTGACGCTGAACGTGAAAGCTATTAAACAAAGGTCGTATCACCTTAATCCTAAATACAAGGAAAAGGTTCACCAAGATCTAGATAAGATGATGGAGGCAAGCATCATAAAACCAATTGAGGAATCTGATTAGGTAAGCCCGATGGTGGTTCAAGAGAAGAAACAAAAAGGTGAAATAAGGATTTGCATAAATCTGTGGAAGCTTAATGATGCATGTGTCCACGACCCATTCCCAACACTTTTTACAAATGAAGTGTTAGACAATGTTGGATGGCAAGAGGCCTATTCTTTTACTGATGGGTTTTCTGGGTATCATCAGATTAAGATCATGCTTGAGGATAGGAGCAAAATGACCTTTTCAATAGAGTGGGGTTGTTTTCAATACACTGTGATGCCATTTGGGCTTAATAATGTGCCTGTGATATTCTTTAGCGTATTCATAGCAGCGTTCAAGGAGTTCATTCATAAGTTTTTAGAAGTATACTTTGATGACTGGACGGTGTTCGGAATAGTGAAGTGCCATGTAGCAAGTATGTGCTTGATGTTCGATACATGTCACAGATACCATATTGCACTAAATTTGAAGAAGTGCATATTCTGTGTTCCCTTTGGGATCTTTTTGGGTCACGTGGTGTGCAAGAAAGGATTAATGGTGGACCCTCCAAAGATTGTAGTAATTGTGAATTTCGAGCACTGAGGAACGTCAAGCAGTTGTGCGCGACATTGGAACATACAAGATATTATATAAAATTTATCAAAGATTATGCTCAAATTACTGCACCCCTAGAAAAACTATTGAAGAAGGATGCAAAATTCTATTGCGACAAAGAATGTCAGTGCAACTTGGATGTATGCCTCGACTTGGTATTCCCCGACTAGAAAATGGAGTTTAACGTACATATGGATGCCTCTTGCATTGCATTGGGTGTAGTGCTAACACAGGTCGATGAAGGAGAAATGGAACATCCTATAGCTTTCACCAATAGGAAATTATCAAAGGCCGAGAAGAATTATTCAATGATTGAGAGCGAAGGATTGGCCATGGTGTACGCGTTGCAAAAATTTAGACATTATCTATTTGGAGGGAATTTCAAGATTTACACAGTTCATTATGTCTTGAAATACTTGGTCAATAAGCCTATGTTGGGGGGAAAGATCTGCAAATGGTTGCTATTATTCCACGAGTATGACTTTGAAGTCATTGTGAAGTCAAGAAGGTTAAATGTGAGACTTGACCATTTGTTGCGAATCACAACAGGGGAGGAGCCTAATAATCTAGAGGAATGGTTTCTAGATGCACAAATATTTGTGGTGTGCATAGTGGATGATCATTTTGCAGACATTATTCACTTCTTGACTATGGGGATGGCACCGAAAGGATATATAAGTCAGCAAAAGAATGAATTAGTAGGATGCGTGACCGATTTTTCAGTCATTACGGGAAATCTGTATAAGATGGGTGTAGATGAAATCTTGTGAATATATGTGTTGGACTTTGAGTGAGATAGCATTCTCGCTGAAGCTCATGGGGGAGCTGCGTGTTAGGATATTCTGACACATAGGAATAGTTAAGTTCAACTTGGTCTAGTATAGAGTTAGGTATAGAGTTAGGTAAAGTGTGTTTCTTTACCGTTGTACATTTTGTAACTTACAATCCGACAGTCACGATATGTAGTGATCCGACAGTTCATTCTCTCCTCAGTATTACCGACACTTGATCCGTGGCTTGACACCCGATTGGTCCATGAATTCTATTTAAAGCGCATGGAGGGTCATTTGTAGGTTAACCGTGCATGAGAGAAGCTTATGTAAATTTTCATTCTTTTATTAATAAATTGCCTGTAGTAGCCACGTTGGAGCAGGCCGTGGACTGTTTCCCTCTCTGAGGGTTTTAACCACGTCAAAATACTGGTGTATTGATCTGTGATCTATTTGTGAGCGGT